>JACDJE010000755.1:15428-47471 GCA_016647715.1 Pavo muticus | reverse complement strand
TTTTCTTTTTTTTTTTTTTTTTTTTTTTTTTTTAATTCTGAAAGCTATTTAGACCAGGGATCACCCTGATGTCTCATCTATTATATATTTGTCATAACACTGGAAATGTTAAATGAGAAATGCATAAGCAAAATTGATAAAAGCATTTAAAAGCTTCTGTGTACTTTGAACGTACAGAAAAATGCATCCAGACAATTCAGACAACCTGGTCAGGCACTGTAACAGGCTGCCCAGGGAGGTGGTGGAGTCACCATCCATACAGGTGTTCAAGAAACATTGAGGTGTTGTACTGAGGGACATGGTCTAGTGGGGAAATTTTGGTGGTAGGTGGATAGTTGGACTGGATGATCTTGGAGGTCTTTTCCAACCTTAATGATTCTACGATTCTATGATTCTATGAATATTTGTTCCTTTTACATACCTCTTTCCCTCTCTGTGATACTATGCTTCAGTCTGGTAAACAGACACAAGTATTATTTGATCAGCAAACCAGGCAAAAATCTTTCATTACTTCTTTTTAAGATTTGATTGCTGAAAGTAAAGGACTATGATTTCCAGAGGAAGTTGATGCTCTGTTCTTCAACTCTTCAACTAGCTGACTGAGCACCAAAGTGCACAGATTTTGGAGAAAAGGCTGCAGACTTTAACATTAATGTATATATAGTGATGTATGTTCAAATGGGCTCTTTTTCCCACCTCACTCCAGCATTGCTTATTGAAGGAATAGTGTCACATTTTAACAGAATTAAGCTTACATGTAAATGATATGCATATAACAAACCTTAAAATACAACTCACTATCACATCATAGAGAAAACTCTGTGTTTCCACAATGTTACAAACTCAAATTTTGCACACAGCACTCAGCAGAATCAGCTCCGTCTTTTCACCAGCAATTCTGTTTCTCCTTCAAAATATTACACCAGTAATGTATCTCACTGATTCAAGAATGATAAACATTGATGCTATCCCAATAAATACTGTATTACTTTCTCAAGGGTGTCTGATAGTGTGCTTTTAACAGCTTTATTACTAGGGCAAAGTTCCATGGGTAACAGCAGTGAAGTGTCAAAGATACTCATAAAGAAATAACAATAAGCTTACATTTATAAAGTGCTTGTCATCCCAAAGGAGGCAAGACTACTTTCCAAAGTAGATACTAAAGAAACATAGCAACATCTGTTACTGAATACGACTGACTCTAAGAGGACAAAAAATACCATAAGGCTATGAAATGTACTTGACAATCTTTACTGAATACAAAGGAATTGCAAGTTTTTTTATTTTCATCTCTTTAAGATAACTCTTCAAGAGTGAAGCAAATCATGACAGTCTTGGTTGGGTATTAGTTCTAAACAGAGTGCCATTTCATATCCGCATTATGTTTTTTAATCTGAGATCTCAGTAACAACTAGGGTGATCCTAAAGAACCTACAAATGAGACTAGGAGTGATCACAGATAGTGAAATATAGATAACACTCAGGGAACCTCTAAACACTTGAGGTCTACTTTAAAAGTAAATAAATAAATAAATAAAAATTAAACAGGAGAATAGCTGACTGTATGTTCAGATGGCCATGGGTCACAGATATATGAATACACATCTACTGAGCAGATACATAATCAGTTAATTATTGGGCAACTAAGAGGTGGAGCATGAAAGGAATGGAAGCAGTTAAGAGTAAGGATTTTTTTTATATTATTTTTGAACATTTAAAATCATCTAGGGCTGTGACTAGTTCCTTCTTCAAGTAATTTTTTCAATTTATTATTAGCTTATTTTTTCCAAAGTTTTCAGGGATTAAACGATGAAGACCTCTATCTTTCCTGCTAAAGTTCTGTATTGGCTTTCTTGGGAAAAATGGAATGAGCAATCCTGACTGTACAGGAAAAAAAAAAAAGTCCTGTTTGAAGTTCTGGAGGGATTTCACTATGTCCCTTGGAGGTTTTGATATGTAGCAGCTACCAATTTCTAAATACATTTAGTGTTTCTAAATGTATATGGGAATACATATTTGCATATGCTCCAATGTGCACATATGGCGATCTAATGCACATACATACAAACATATATTCTAAAGATGCTTCTAGCAGTTTTCCACATTCATGCTGCTTTTTTTCAAAGGATTTTGAAGCACTCTGCAGACATTATCTAATAAATAGGTAAGGGATATTACAGTGCCTGAATGTTTGTCTGCTGACCTACTCGGAATTCTTCTGGCGTTTCTGACAAAATTCTGTCAGCCTCTGGCAGGTCGGTGAAAGCACAGAAAGAAAACATGGAAACAAAAACAGCCCTGCTTCATGCCTTCTTGTTGAAGTAGGATCACATCAGTTGAGGCCACAAGAGGAAAATGCATTTGAATGCCAAGCACATAAAAGTCCTACAAAGGCAAACATCATAACTAGCAATGGATGGGAAAGTCAGCACGAGGCAAAGTGGTCAGTTTGATCTTCAGAGTTATCATTCATGAGTGTGACACTATGATTATACAATGTCATGCAGGTAACACAAATGTTAAACAAATCACCTATCTTGAAATTTCTTAAAACTCCGACTTTACAGCTTTAGGATAAGATGTGTTTTTGATACTTGTAATGTTTTTCTTTGTTAGATTCCCTAATGAATATAACAGTCTTTACCTTAACAGGAAATCTGGACTGACCATTTGAGGCCTGTTTTCTTTATATCTTGTGGCTCACAGGTTTGCTTTTGGACACCTAATAAATCACTCACTAACATCTAAGAATTTGACAATTCCTCCTTGCAACCTCACTGCTAAAGCAAGAAGTGCAAAATAGGTAACAAAATTGAGCTATTTCCATTCTTCTGATCTAAAATGCTCACTTGGTGGACTTAGGGATCTTTTTCACTAGGTGTTCTTCAGCCTTAGTTTCAAATTTTACTTAAATTTGTACTGCAAATTGCATTGCAATTAGTAATTCCAAACCCTTCTTTCTATGTGTGGCTGTCATGGATTTCACCCCATGCCCCTTTCTAAGTCAGGCAACTTTTTGACTGGTTGGAAACTCCAGGCACAGTCAAACCCTGTTACACCTAATTAGTGAAAACACACCTTGCTTTCATTTGGTTGGCAGACAAGACAAAGATAATTACAGACCATGGCCAAATGCCAACTCTGTGAGGCCTTTATTCCCCTTTGGATTATAAGGAGTAAGTTTTATACCCTATGTGTTACATTTCCTTCAAGCATTGAAGACCTGAAGGGACAATGTCATTTCAGTTTGAGTGAGCAATAAAGAAGATGGAATCTGGTCCCAGAATTGTTAAAGGTAACATTTATTGTATTGATAGGTATGTAAATATGCTGTGATCTCACTGGAGACGATGCAGTTATTCTGCATATTGGTGTAATGAAAGCAGAGTGTGACCAACAAAGCCTACATTTGTCTTAAAAAGCTTTGGAAATTTAACTCATAAATATATGATAGCAAATCAAACTGGCTTTCCCTTCCTCAGTAAAATATTCATGTTTGACTTTCATGGAATTCCTCCTAGACTGAGGTAATAGAGGATGTTCAGCTGACTTGCCCTCACAATAATACATTCAGTGGGCCCTACACCATCACTCCTCAAGGGAACGGAGTTGCTTACATGGTATACTTGGTGGCAACAGAATTGCCTTCTGTGTGATTGGTAAATATAAAAAGCAGGCTAAAATTCCTCTTAAACTTCCATGGTTTCACCAGATCATAATGAAGACAGACCTAAAATTTTTGTAGCTTTCTTTGAAAAATATTAAACTGACTAAATTAATATGTATATCTTTAGAAAGATATAAGTAGTGCATTAAAAAGGAACAAAAGAAGCAGAGTTCTGTTTGTGTTTCTGTGTAAAAAGTCTTTGTTTCTTTCTTAGAACACCAAGGATAAAGCAATTCTTATAATTAATAATTATTTTATTAAAGATCACACTAAGAATTTCTTTTAATTTTATATGAGGTAACTTTTCTCTCTCTTACAGAAATAATCAAACAAAAATATATTTCATATTTTTTAGACAACAGAATTATGAGAGAAACTATACAACCTATTGAGATATTTCTGTTCAGCTGAACACTTTGAAGGAGAACAGGCACAAGGACTATGTAGACCAGAACTGGTAAAACAGGGATTTTATTCTACTGATATTTTCAATGATAAAAGCTTCTCAAAAGAATTCCTGGTGACCTGTCATTACCAATTAACCACACTGAGCCCCGTGCTAGAAGGAACCTACATCTATTAGGTGATCAAAGGGACATGAAGACTTGGAAAAAATAGGAGTGAAACGACGTAATAAAGGAGGTCCATAGACACCACTAATGACATGAAAATCACTTAGTTGCAATTGCTTTAAGTAACTGCAGTTTCAAAGATTTCCAAAGGGTGGATGAGGATTTAGCACATAGGGTCAGCGTATCTGAATCTTGAAAGAGTTACGAGGCTTTCAACTACTGCACATTAACTGGGGCTAGTAGAGGTGGCTGATCTGGTTTTGTTTCCGCATCTGAGAGCTACAGTAATCTCTGGAATTTCATTTCTTTAGGTATGTGAAAGTGGACTTACAGAAAACTTGTATATAAAAGAAAACTCATCGTCAGAAAACATGGCCGGTTTTGTGTCACTGGCTTCTCCTTTTTGCATCTCTGCCTTTACAGAAGATTGGTTACAGCAGGCTACCAGGATGCTGCACCTGCCTGAGCACACGGCGATGTGTTTCATTCCTCCCACGAGATGGAGCCTTGGAGTTACCACGACACCACGCGCCTCTGCCCAAAGGAAATAACGGCCTGCAGGTGTCTGAGTCACCTTGCCGAGGTAGTCTCTGTGACATGTACCTCACACCTCATCAGGCAAACTGAAATTGCACATTTTGACTGTCTCCAAACGTAGGAATCTTTTATATAGTCTAATAAATGTGGACAGGTGCTAAGAATGATACAGTCTAGCAGCAGACTAGTCCTCCAGAGTGGAAAATACAGCAAACCCCACAACTCTGGACATACAACATGAGTATGAGTTGCCCTTATGAAATCTGAAGTGATGAAATCAGCAAGGCTGGCCTCAAAGGAAGGAAGGGAAATGAAATTGAAGGCAAACTTATTCCTTCTCCACCTTAGAACTTCCAGGTCAGGGTTTAGATGAGCTCTGATTTAGCTGTGCTATAATCTCCAGTTCAGGCCTGAATAAACATCTACAAAGACAACAAAAGTCAAAGTTTAGATTAAACAGAGTAATAGTAGAGGCATGGGTAATATAAAACCAGTGAAATAAAAAAAATGATGGACAGAAGCTTTCTTTTGTTGTCAGTGCACTGCCTCACCCAGGAAATGAATATACGATTGTAGTAAGAGTTGTATGTTAATGACATGAAGTCCACTGAGAGGATGGTGAGGCACTGGCACAGGTTGCTCTGAGTAGATGTGCATGCCCCATCCCTGGAGATGTTCAAGGCAGGTTGGACGGGGCCCTGGGCAGCCTGATCTACTGTCGATCCAGTGGGTGACAACCCTGCCTATTTCAGAGGGGTTGGAACTTGGTGATCTTTGAAGTCCCTTCCAACCCAAGTTATTTTATGATTTTATACCAACATCCATTTTCAGCCTCTGTGTTGATGTTATTTGTAGAATTGGATCTCTGTCAAGCAACAATCTCAGCCAAGAAAACATCAAGAAAAAAAAAAAAGGCACAGCACATATTATAAAATAATGAGATTAGGCATCACCAGCCCTTTCCTGTGCACACAAGCACAGTGGGAATTATGCAGTGAATCTGTTAAAGTATAGCAAATATGAAGTTGTAACTACTATAAAACAGATTTTAGTTCCCCTTTTTGTATGTCTTGCTACATTTACCCCAAAAGATAGTAATAAATTCATGTATATATGAATCCAAAGAGAAAGAGCAGGACCTGTTGTCTCCATACTCTTCTTTTGGAGCAATGGGAAAAGTTAGGAGAGTAGATGGTGTTCTGACAGTTCATAGAAAGGAGCACTAGCAATTCCCTCCAAGCAGATAATAGTGATAAAGTTACTTCAGCTCGATATTTAATTGCTTTAGAACTTTCTTTCATACAGATTTTAATACCTTCCCAGGCTAGAAGGAGTTGCAGGTGAAACAATAGACAGCAATCCCTGTGCAAAATAGTAGTAAAAAAAATGGGGAACAGTCTCCATCCCCATACATCCTTTTGCAGAAACAAACAAATGAAGAAATTTACCCAGTCAGTTCTCTTCCTCTTACAAAATGGTATGCAGCACTAATATTTCAGAATCTGATTAATGTGATATCCGCTCATCTGACAAGATAATAATAACTGCACAGAAAGTCAGTCTTGCTTTGCAGGCTTCCTGAGAAGACTGCAATTTTACCCTCTGTAGTCTTGCAGTAGGAAGTACTGTTATGTCATGAACAGCTTCACAAAAATCTTCTTTGAAATATCTCTGTGAGCATTTATTGACAAATTTAGGCTGTGCATTATTAGTGCACTATTAGTGTTAGCACTAATTAATGGCATGCACTCATCTATTAGCATTCATTTTGTATTAATTCCCAGAAATGAATGAAAGAACTTTTCTATAATTAAATTAAGTTTCATCACTATGTGCTCTAGAACTGAGTATCAGGATGTTTTCATATTTTTCCTAATCGGCATATTCCTTAAAACAGACGTACATACATACAGAAATGACAGGACAAAATGAACAATTGTACTACTTCTCAGGGAACACGTAGTCTGTAACAGAAAATGTCTTGTACAGGATGTCTCTGAGCTTGTTGCATTTTTGCAGTGTTTTCTTCCAAAGCAAGTAAAATGGAAGAAACTTATCTATCTATATATCTATAATATTCTACTGGTCTATTTGCTATAAACAAGTTTCATTGAAACTGAGATACTGTGCCAGTGAATTAAGCTGGTTTCAGCAGTGTTTCTTAGCTCAGTGTGCAGTGTCGCAGGAACACAGCTGTGCTGCTTCTATCCCCACAATGGCTTCTGTGCTGCCAGCTGAAATCTCTCTGTACCATACTTCTCAGCTTTCCCAAATACAGGGGGAGCACAGCACGCTCTTTTGGCTCCATTCCTGCTCTCTAGATATAGTCCAAGTCAGCCACAGGTCTTGAACTTGGAAACTGTAAAGCCCTATATAAAAATAATTGGTGTTCTTAAATAATGAAGTCACATTTTAAAAAAAGGTAGATACACTCTCCATGATACTCGTAGAAGCTCCCTTACAGTCAGTAGAGCAAAGAAGTACTCTCACAGGATAATTCCTCCCATTCTGAGAGGTCCAGAAAACAAAATGAATTCCTCTCCGGAGATATCTTTCTCTCTTTCCTAACTACAGAGGAAGTCATGAAGGTTAGTGGGTTTNAAGAGAAAAAAAGGAAAAAAAGAAGAAAGTATAATTTAAAACAAGGAGCTGTTTTAATTAAGGATTGGAGGAAAAAAAGGGAGAAGGAAGATAAATTTGGGGATGACTTAAATATTTCATTATGCCTCCTTGCTACAGTTTTATGTCTTTTCATGTATAGATCAAAGTAAACAAACAGTTCCTTACTTATGACATATTTAAATTTTTATTTGGTTCAATTTTTTTGTTAAAAGAAAAGTGATATATAACATCACCTAAACCAGCTGTTAGTTTTATAACTGATAGTGTGACAGGAAGGAGATAAAACTGCCACCACATCTCACCTCAGTCAAAAGCCAGCTAATGAACAGTATTCCGTTTATATTTTGTATCAATTGCGTTTAAAGTAAGCAGTGATACAGACTTGAATTCTATCATAAGGGACATTCCACATGAAAATACAATAATGAATTGCCAAAGTGGGAAGGAGAAAAGAAAGTTTTACCCTGTGCTGAATCACAATATTATTCATAAAGCAGTAAATCATAACAGCACTTGCTCTAACAGAAAGAGACCTTCAGCTCTAAGGAAGGAAAACAACGTGATTTTGTTTGCTGAAGAAACATAGGGAGTTTATTGCATGGTAAATGAGGAAAGTGAGAGGCTGAGAGCCGTAAGACCTAATGTTCTGCAAGAGGTCCTCTCTGATGAAATCTTTTCAATGGGGAAGTTATCTCCAAATGTTGTGAAGTGAGGCACTGGTACACTGGTAGCCAATCAGTCATCAAAGGAAAGCAAATCAGCTTGATATGAGAAAGACAGAGAAATATGATTTGAACTCAGTATAAGATTAAAGCAATTTAAGCACACTTTTTTTATATATACACTCCCTCATATCTATCATTTGTCTTTTTGTAATGATGTTATCTATTTTGACATCTATGAGGAAATTTTTCTAGTCACACCTTCCTTTAATCTGATTGAATTAAGTATGAATCAAATGACAGGATAACAATAAAGCATTCATTCCTCATTCCACATTGTGAAAAATCTATGAACAGGGCAGTGGGGCACTAAGAACACCATTTGCCAGCACTTTTTTTCAGATTATAAAAAGAGTAATGGACTGCGTTCCCTTCCCATCCTCTATTTCAGCTGCATGGGCCAGATGGGGAACCACCTTTACAACTCTCAAGGCAAAACTGTTTTCCAGTGACTGCTAGCAATTACCAAAGGTATCTGGCATGAAACGAGACATTGGACTGCACATTTGAGCCTCAGCAATCTACAGGAAGTTTAATTGTTTCTTCATTAAATAAAGAGTCTCTTCCTCTCTCTTATTATTATTATTATCATTATTTTAAATTTGATTACTAGCATGATAATTGAGGGACACCCAGGACTGTATTATGACTGAGAGAAGAAACTATGCTATGTTGACACAATCTTTAAAAAAATAAACATTATTTCAAATTTGTCCCAATTTAATCCACTTTTTTTTCATTAGGTAATACTTTGTAAAAGCACTTTAGTAACCACACAGTTCTTTTTCCCAACAGATATTTAATAAATGAACTAGCAATGAAAGTTGACCAAGAAAACTACAGTTAATTTAACACAACTCATACATTCATTTCTTAGCCATGGGGACTTGACTTTAAACTGTCTGAAGGTCAAGCATACAGCAACTGCTACAGAGTCCTTCAAGAACACAAACCACGTTACACATCTGCTACTTCTTGCTTAGAACAATTCAACACAGTTAGGAGCCTTTCTCTAAAAAGGAGATGAAGATAAAGTAAACACGGCAAATGAATTACCCTTCTCCCTCTGGAGAGGTCATGTTTGAGGTTCACTGGCAATGCAAGATGGTGAAGCTTGCACCAGTGCCCACCTGCTAGGGATTAAACAGAGAACTACAGTTTCCAGTGCAATCAATGCCTAGTCTTTAATAGGCTTTAAATTCATCACTGGAAGCTCTGACAGGCCAATAATCCATTCATTAATGTGTGTTAATATGTGCCCTGTGGAGATGTCCTAACTGAAAAACAAAAGACAAGACGTTCACGTTTGTTATTTGGAGAGAGATGGAGCAGAGAACCCTTAGTGCCATGGAGAGTGAAACAACTGCAAGAAGGGGTTTATTGCACGTCTCCCAGCAGGATGTTTAGAAAATAAAGATCCAGCACATGCTGCAACAATAAAGCGATTGCTTCTTGGCCAGATGCAGTGTTCTGGAATTTTTCCCTTTATTTATTTCAAATGGATACACACTTCTTACTGTGTGCATCAAGCAGGTGTGCACAGGTTCAAAGAAGTTAGAAAGAACATGCTCTGATCCTCTGTTCCTCTGGATTTTTGGAGAGCACAGACATGAATAAGGTTAACAACCAGAAACTTAAATGCTAGGACTTCAGCAATCTCTTCTTTCAACCTTGTTAGCCAAGAAAAGTGACCTAGCTCTGTCCATGCACAAGGATCACAAGAGTCCAGTGGAGGGCCACAAAGATGGTGAAGGGTCTGGAAGATCTCCCCTATGAAGAAAGGCTAAGTGAACTGGGTCTGTTTAGCCTTGAGAAAAGAAGACTGAGAGGGGACCTGATCCAGGTCTATAAATATATAAGGTGTGGGGAGCAAAGTGGCAAGGCCAGACTCTTTTCAGCAGTGTGTGGAGACAGGACAAGGGGAAACGGCCAGAAACTGGAGCATAGGAAATTCCGCACCAATGTGCACAAGAACTTCTTTAGGGTGAGGGTGACGGAGCACTGGAACAGGCTGCCCAAGGAGGTTGTGGAGTCTCCTTCTCTGGAGATATTCAAGACCCGCCTGGATGCCCACCTGTGCGACCTGGTGTAGGGAACATGCTTTGGCAGGGGGGTTGGACTTGATGATCTCTGGAGGTCCCTTCCAACCTCTATGATTCTGTGATTCTGTGATTCTGTGACCACAGGTGTCTCATTCTGAGAGACGCAGAAATTTTGATGAAGACATCTAAAACCCCTTTACCACTTCAGGAGGTCTCTACTGACTTCTGGCATGTCTTAGAGACACAGATGAATGCTAGTTAAAGTAACTAAGTATTTTACAATAACTTGAAAGAAGCCTGCATAGGCATAAACATGCAGACAAAAATTAAGTGAAATGCAAGAATACCAGGAGCCTGATCAAATTCAATGTTTTCTCTTGATTTGGCAAATCTGTAAATCTGTTATTATCATTTAATATTGCTTTTATATTTTGGTTATGTTTTAATGAAACTGAACATTTACTTGCATCAGCAAGTAAAAAATTACCATGTACTTATTAGTAGTTAGCTTTCATTCAATCATAAAGAGTTTGCAGAAGCAGAGGCCTGCTGTTTGTCTATATAAGGATGACAGTTTTCCTGACATTAATGAAAAGAAGACTGGAGAACTCGTGAAAACTAGTTTCACTAATGAAGTTCAATGCAGAATTCTACTAAGCAATAATGAATCTTAGAAAATTTGGATCCTTTATATCATCAGTTGCCAGTTTTGTGCATCATCTTCCAAAATAAAACATCATTTTCATGGTAATGTCTTTATTCTTTAATAGAACTAACAAGCAAAAAATATGAAGAGAAATATATAGAGTAAGAAGTTGTTGGAAGCACTATGAAAGTCTTATTTTGGAAAACAGAATGAAAGGAATAGTGACAGCTGAAAATGTAATTTATTTTCTTAGTTTCCTACCTTCTAGCCAAAGCTTAATTTGTTTTGTAGAGACATAACTTAGCTATTGTCTACATCATTTCATGAAAAAAGCCTTTTGAAAGCCTAGAAATTATGTCAATTTTTATCCGTCAAAGTATTTATCTTTGAAAATTTGAGGCTTATTAACACAATTTTTGTATTTCCGTCTTACCTATTTTCTTAATGACTATGACTTTTTGAAACAATTTCTCTATTAAAAAAAAAAACAACAACAAAGCACCACCAACAAAACTGAGCAAATAGAAAAAAAAATCATGGAAGTGCAAGAAAAAGTTGGAAAATATTTTTTGCCATTCTGAAGATTTAAACTAGAAATGATTGAATAAAATATTCCCAGGATTTGATTCAAGCAATAAATGAATGGAATCATTCTGCCTATCTTTCAATATTGACTGCAATGATGTATTGATTGTAGTCAACGCTGAGAGAAAATCTAGTTACAAACTTAGTATTCTAAGATAGGTTTTCACATACGTACCTATATCTATGCAGAATTACTTTGGGAGGAGGCACTCGGAAAACCAGCAATTCAGCAGCAGCATTGAAGAATCTCTCCCATTTTAAGTATGTTTGAATACCCTGTAATAATACATCATTTGCTTTTTTTTCCAATGGTTTTCCCACCTAAAGAGAAAAGTTAAGATGCTGCTATCTAAACCAGCATAGTAATATACCACAGAGTCTTGAAAGTGGCACTCTGTGACAATGACCAGATGACTGTTGTACTGCATTTTATACTGCAGTCTCTAATTGAAGCCTAACAAGTGAAATTTTTGCTTTGCTTTCTCTCTGTATCAAATTAGCTGTGAAGAGTAGCTGTGATGTAGACATCTTTCCAGCACCCACTGTGGTGAAGACAGATGCAAAGAAACCATTCATCTTCCCTGCAATCTTGTGCTTTTTGACTGGTTTCTCTGTACTCTGGAGGCCCAGCAGACCCACTGGCTCGCTCTGCAATACTTCTGATCTGTCCGGATAATTTAAAAGAGGATTTCGTTGTCTCTATGCTCTCAGATTTTTTCTTAATCTTCTCTTATATCTTGCCTTTCAAATCTTACATTCTTTTATGCTAGCACCGTTTGTTCTGCCTTTCTAGTATTTAAACTGTACTGTGTATCTCATTCTTGCCCATGTAGTTTTGCTATTTTATGCCTTTGTGCATTCTTTCAATTCATTCATATATATTTATTTTCAGATATGTAAGAATCCCATATGTTCTCTGAGCAACTATAATGATAGTTGGATTTTCATTTTCTAATTTTTCCCTTATCTACATTTTAAAATGCCCTCCTCTTCTATTTTGGTGCTATAAAACTGATTCTTCATTTCATGTCACCGGAGAGTAAATCAGATCTGATTACATTTATAATCACTGTTTTTAAGCCCAAAACAGTTTATTATACATTGAACAGAATGCTGTATCATGTGTAAGTTTAAGTTAAGACTGGTTTTCTCCTTACATTCAGAGCATAGAGTTCAAATAAAACCACAGTCTATCTATTTGAGATACACTCAAATTATTTAAGCTTTGATGAGCAAAATAGATACTAAAAAAGAAATACTTGTAGGAGCACACAGGCAATATAATAAATAGAATAGAATACTAGAAGTGTTGTACTGTTTCTGCAATTATGTCTCATTTTTTTTACATAATTGAAAACAATGTGTTCTTTCTTTTAAAAGCAAATAACAGATCACAAGTTTGTTTTCAGGGTACAGTGAAATCTTCAAGAGTAAGACAAGTACTGACGTAATTAATCAATCCAAACAGCAATCTACAATGCTTTTCTCATCTTCTTAAAAAGAACAGATACACCTGAGTGCTCTTGTCTAGCTGCATCACCGCTGCTGGAGGACTCCAAGGAGTTTCTTCACTGAGAGTGCATGTGGTTTCAAAGTGACAGGAAGAAGCATATTCAAAACAGTGAATACTGATGTTCACACTGTATAACTTCTTTATTCTCAGGTTCACACATATATTTTTTTGGGTTATATATCACTTCTGAGAAAACTATCCATGAACAAAGATTTTAAATGATTTGTCCATAGACAAACATGGTATGATAGTAATGTAAAATGGGTGATTGGCCTGATCACGTGCTTATTCATTTATATCTATAATTAAAAATATATGTATAATTAATGACATGTATTTTAAACATAGTAACAATATTTAATTACACTGCAGTTTGTATTTACAACAGCATAAAGCATGTATAAAAATGCACCATCATATCGTAGAATCATAGAATCATAGAATGGCCTGGGTTGAAAGGGACGACAATCATCATCTAGTTTCAACTCCCCTGCTATGTTCAGGGTCACCAACCACTATAATAAACACTTTTTTTTTTTTTATCTTGGCAATGTGTAGAAATGTTAGGTGTCTAAAGACAGCTCCACAGTTACTGAGTCTTAATGAAACAGCTTTTGTTCTAATTTTATATGATATTGTGTTAAGTAAAATGAATCTATGTAATCCTGCCTAAATATTTCTCAGCAAAATTGCTGTCCAGTGCAATAATTCTCAGCATAATCTTGGTAAAAAGGCCATCCTTCAGTGGTCCAGGAGCATATATTTGTTGCTATAAATATTTATATACAGGCATGATTTATTTCCTTGACATTCTTTGAAGTTGTTTATGTTTTCTGAGTACCAATGCATCAAGGAAAGACAGCAGTTGAATGTCATTTTCCAAAGCAAACTATAAATGGATGACCCTTATTAATACTAACTGTAGAACTGTTTTCACCTCCAAGTACCATGGCATAAAATGTCGATCAAATAAAAAGACTGAGACAGCTTGTATAGATAAATAGCATTGTATTTTCTTTTGAGGTGCAAAGTTCGAGGAAGTTTTAGAATGGGAATTATAGAAACAATTAACAAAAAAAATGGAGGGGGGATAAAAGAAGGAAAAATTTAAATTTAAATTATTCTAATTTGCTATGGGTGAGTGAAACAAAAACCATCTACAACTTTTTGTCACAGAAATCCCTGATGACAGGTTGAAAACATTAACTAATAAAGATAATAATAATTACTTAATATTGTCAAAGTGAAAATTTTCAAAAGCGTTTGAAATGGAGTCTGTATGCATGTCACCCCCTTATAAACAAAGGGCAGTTCCAAACATCAGTTCATTGAAGGCACTCGTATGTGAGTTTGTTGCTCCTGTTCACCATGCAAGACATATGAGATTACACAGGTCTTCGATACAATACATTTCTGCTCCAGGAGGAGAGATTATATTGCTAATGCTGAGAAGGAAGATATTTGTCCAATCTCCTTCTCCTCATGAAGAAGATACATTCTCATTTGCATCACCTATTCCCTCCTGGTGAAATGGAGAGATTCAAGAATCCTTTGAAAGTCAGTTTGAAATTTGACTGAAATCTTAATAATTTTTTAAGTACAGCAATTATTTAAAAGCATTCGGTTTCTTAGTGTTGCAGTCTGAAATCTGTCATTAATCCAGCCAGTGGAGTGGGAGGGAAAATTCTTCAGGTGTCCCTTATTTACTTCTTATTTCTTTACTAATGATTCACCTATACAGTTTAGGGGAAAATCTCACAGCCCATGTTATTTTCCAATGGCACTACTGGTGCCAATTGCTGTTAATTGTTAAAGGCATTTTTAATGATGTAGACATCTCTCCATTAAGAAAGGCTAAGACCACCAAAAAATTATACTGCTCAGCCTACATATGGGAGCAATTTTCAGTCATCAGTGATTGGACTGGAGCACTGACTGAAGGTGAAATGCTGATTTTAACTGTTTATTTCTTTATGAGTATCTGTGAATAGTGTCATCAGATCTTTTAGATTTGAAATTTAGGACAACTCTTCAGTTTGATCTTCTAATTAGTATATTTGAGCAACTAGTGATTAACATAAATTATATTTTAAACACAAGAATCTGAAACACAGGATAAATAAATAAACTTCCTGAAGACCTCAGAAAAGTTACTAGTGTTCTTTTCAAGGTGAATACTATTCTCCAAAGTCCTTATCTCCAAACGAGATAATAACAACTAAAGGGTGAAGCTGAGAGCAACTAATTAAAAGTGGTTGATTGTGTATGACAATATTTTTCAATCAAGATCAGGATATTTTGCAAGAATGTGTCACTGTCAGTGACAAAGGATAATGATAGTGAATGTGGTTAACTTCATTTCAAATTCTATATTTTTAAAATTGACATCGTTAAGTATATCTGAAATTTACAGATAAAATAGATAAAAGACATAACAGTTAACATCAAATATTTCTGTGATTTCATGCATTTAATGTGAAATTAATAATTTTTTATCTAAGTGAAAATGTGCTTGTTTTTCATGAATTGCAGATTTAGGCTGAAGTTCTGATAGTTTCTACCTCTAACCTTATTCAAACTTATCCTGTGGTAAAACAAGATTGTTTTTATCTCTAATAAAAAAATGTGACAATGGTAGCTCTTGTTCATTTCACTCATATTATATGAGCAGGTACCATTAAAAAAAAAAAAAGCGTTCTTTATTTTTGTTCTTTGATTTATTCTTGTTTTTTCAATTAAAATATATCAAAGTGAACTTTTGCAAAGAAGATAAAATTTAAGTTAATGTGTTTGATCCAATATCCGTCGTCACTGAAATTAGTAGATATGAAATGGCAAATGAGTAGTTTACCTCAGCGCAGTGATTTATTTCAGCCTCCATCCTACTTCTCTGCATTGCTTTTCTCTGATGTTCATCACCAAACTTGTGGGAATGTCTGAAAGAAGCTTGGTAGGGCTGAGCAGAAAAACACAAAACCTAGGGAGAGAAAATAGACATGCTTCCCTGTTCTGGCATGCAGCACTCTTCCTCATCATTAGTATTGCCTTGTGTATTAGAGTCTTTAAACGCTTCTGTATTTATTTCTCTACTTTTGGGCTGCCATTTCTCAGCTTGGGATAGAACTGTGATGAATGAAGTGAAGGAAGGAATGAGAATAACTGAAGTGGCTCTCAACTCAACTTGCTATGCAATAGGTGGTGTGACCCATTGGTCCTGTCTCCTAAAAGTGCCCTACAAATTCTGTTGGGATATAAATGCAAGTGTTTCTAACAGGTAGTGGGATAAAAACAAAACAAAAGAAAAGAGCTAAAAAAAACCCCAAATAAATAAACAACAACGGCAATAACAACAAACCACAAACAAACAAACAAAAAAAGCACAGTACATTCATTTTAAGAATGTCTGCTAATAACCCATGAAATGGCAAAGTTATTTTTGGTGCAAGTGTATTTTAATTTTGCTAGGGTAACAAAATTTAGGAAAAGAGCCAACCCTCAAAGAGATTTGTTATTTGAGAGATTGAATTAGGAATCTAAATTAGGAGAGATGGATTTTCTGCTAGAGATACCACTGTCTCCCTACTACTATGTAGAGTCTAATTAAGTCTTTTAGTCTCCTAAGGTCTGATGAGATGGACCGCACCTTAGGTTATATGTTCAAATCTTACAGGAAGTTTTTTAACAGTACCAGGAGTATTATCCAGAACTTGGGTCCAGCGCCAGAGCTCTAATTATAAAATTGGCCTGGCCACTGCTTGATGCTTTCTTTACATTAGTATCCATTGCTGATGCAAGGAGCATTCCCATATGATGCAGACAACAATGAATTCATACATTACAGTGCAGCCAATAATACCATAATAGGTAGATACTGTTAAATCAGCAAAAATGTTTGAATGAACAATTTTGATGGAAAGGCTCCATAATTCTTGAAGTCCAACTGTGATCAGATGGGAGAAAGAACCTTTTTGTCATTTAAAACTTATTGTACACCTTTATTTTAAGCCCTTTAAGCAGAAAACATTCTGTCTTTAATACAGCAGCAGATAAGGTTACTCTTTCTGGATTACAGGTATATTACAAGATTTATGTGTTGCTCATTGCTGGGTTATGTTTCAGGGTGCTTGAAGCATAAAAACAAGAAAGACAATTTCTTGAAGGCCAGCATTTAATTATAGATTTATCCAATAATCCATTATTGAACTGACTCGTCAGATAGGCTCTGTCCAAAGGATTATACCTAACTGTGCAATTTTTCATTGGATTTAGTTTTAAAGGGTAATCAAAAGCTTTTAAAATGAATACAGGGCTAGAAGACTGTCAACAATAAGCTCAGATGTAACCATGAAAGCACTGATCATTAGTAAGATATATGCTCAGTCAATTGATCTGCTGATTATCCTTTGCTATGTACTTTATTTGCTGGAGGTTTATTTTCTTTTTAACATTCTCATCTAGATGTCTCTCTCAATAAATGAATATTTTTAACCTTTGAAAGCTAAGGATAACAATATAAAAGTTTAATCTTTCCTATAACCTCCTAACATAGAAGGAGAACAACCCTTAAAAAAGTAGTTGACTGTAGCATTATTTAGTTCAAACTTATTATTAATAAATTAGAAACAATGAAAATAATAAACCATTACTTTCTGGAATATATTACAATGGCACAGCAAAAACAATACTGGGCGGAAAATCAATGAACAATAATACACTAAACTAACCATTTGAACTTCTTTATTAAAATAATTTCAGTGTATATCCATAAGGTAAATTACAGAACTCCAGTTGTCAGGTACAAATTTGGCACTATTTAAAACCAAACCATATTGGTTCAAATACCCGAAAAACTGTAAGCCATATAAAACATTTCAATTTCTGAAAATATTACAATGCCACTGCTCCTTGACAAATTTCCAGGACATAGTTCCAGGGCTTTCCAAAAGGGAAGAATATACATGTTTCTCTTCTCTATTTTAAGCAAAGATTAAGAGGGTTGTAGGAACTTCTGGAAGACTCTATCTACTCTCTTTGCTGGACTCTCTGATTATTAAACATTGCAGATGGATGCACTATCTCTATATTATTATCCTGTTCTATTCTGGAGAGAGAGGTGGAGTAGAATTGTGACTTGGATGTCTCTTTCAGCAGTAACATCTCTCAGATGCTCTGTTTGGTTTGATACTTACTCACATACATACCACCAATCCCAGAGGTCTATTGAACTTATAGCTTAAAGCCAAGACTGAGAAATGCAAACCTACAAAATATGCATATTTTAGTGTGTCTGAATGGCTGAAATTAAAATAATATCAAATCCCAATGTTGATTTCCACCATGGGAGATAAAATTGCAGCTTGTCAAGAAGACAAAACAGAACAAAGGGAAGCCCAGACACTAATGTGTCTCTTCTTTATGAAGTTCTATTTTTGACCTTGAGATTTGTCATTGGCACAAATGGGTGAGCACATGTGATTAGTTTGATAGCATGGACACAATAATATGTAAACAGTTTCGTCCTTCTGGGGTCTAGAACAATAAAAGCAAGAATGTCATGCTCACAAGCTCTTCATCATTAATAAGCGGTCTGTTTGCATTTGTATGTTGTGCACACTAGTTTATTGAGCCAAAGGTTGTTTGTTTTCTTCTCTTTTCCAGAGAACTCACATCTGCAAGAGTACATGAGATTCTAGATTTTTGTTACATCATGGAATTTCATTTGACTTATCTTTCTGGGGCAATAATAAAGTCCCCTATTGAGCTCTATAAAGACCTACATATACTCTTCAATAAAAAAAGGCATTCTTCCATTTGGGAAGTTACATTCTGCTGCTTAAAATTACCCTACAGATTTCACAAGTGAAGGGATTCCTTAGCCCTTTAAGTTTTACTCTCTGGTATTATAAAACTCAACTCTGAATATTGCTTACTGCTTATAGACAATTTTTAGGACTAAAAGGTCCAAGAGAACTTCTAAATAATTCCAGATCAGAAACTTGCATACAGTATAAAGGTACCCAGTTATTCACTGGAGTTTCTACTACAAATTCATAATTGCAATTTGAAGCTGTATCCAAACCAGAAAAAGGCTAGCATCCAAATTTATTTTAACATTAGAAATCTTGTGAAATCTTTAGAAAACAGCTTGCTTTGAGGTATTTTTGATTTTAAAATTAGATTCAGGGTTGAAAACTCACAAAATCCTACTTTGCTAGAACAAAGCAAACAAACAAATATTATACTTCCAAACCCAAATTTTAAACTCTTCTAAGCACACCACTAAATACAGCCTCCTTGTCCTGGCTAAGTACAGACTTATCTTTTTTAATTTTCAGCAAAAGTAAACACTTTAAGAGGTGCCTACACTTTTTCCTGTACTTCTCTTTTGCTGAAGGCAATGTTGTCAATTAATGATGTGAAATGGTTACATCTGACAGGCTGAACATCAGTGTCAAAATATGGAACCTGACCTGGACTTGCAATGAGAGGTTCATTACAAGCACACTTAGCTGGCCTTTCAGTCTTCAGCATGGCTTCGCATGATTCATAGTTCAAATCAGAATAAGTAAATATCCCTACACCAGTATCCCATGAGTCACTCTAAAGGGCTGAAGTGTTAAACTGTGCAGTTTGGACAGCTCTGTTTTGAGTTTATTCAGTATTTGTTTAACCTGTGCTGCCAGAAACACTATAAATCCATCTTGTTCAATTTCATATGTTCTTTTTCATTTTCTAAGCCTTCAAAAGGTCAATACAGGCATACATGTCCCTGAAAAGATTGCCCTTTCTTACACTGCACATCCAGGATGGGAGATGGGATGAGGTGTGGGAACAGCAAAAAGCATCAGGAAATCAAGCTTGGATGAATAGCCAAGACTAACACACCTGTTGAAGTACGTGTTCCGGTTATTTTTCAGTAGCACATCCACTGAGAATAGAAAAAAATAAGCTTCACATCATCCTTGTTAACTGAGCGTGCATGTTACAATAACACTGCATCACAGGAAATAATAGTTGAGACAACTAAAATTAAACTATTGGGAAATTAGTTAAACATACTATCTGCTATAATCTTCTTCAATAGATGGTTGAAGATGACATCAAGCTACCAATTTGCTGGTAAATGGTATTTAGTTTGCATATAACATAGCTGAGTATGGGCACCTGTACCTGGGAACAACAGTGCTGATTAGAGATTCTGCATGATTTTGCCTCTCTGATGGCCCCTCTGAATACAGATCAGACACCAAAATTTATTTCTTAATGAGATCAAGAATCCCGTATGGAAAACTTCTGTAATAACGTTTGCATTTCAGCAGGCTACATCCAGATTGCAAAGGTCAAATCATATACATGATTCAAAATCCCCAAAGCAAAGCTGGGCAATCACTGCAACAAGGCCTTCAGCATTCCTGAAGTCCTAGGACCTCTGTAAAGTCAACAAAGGAAACTCTGCTTGTTCTCTGATACTTACTGGCTATGAAACTGATACAAACATCTATTACAAGTGAACAACAAAATAGTATTTAGAAATTTAAAATGTCTTTTTTAGATTTTTTTTTTTTTGATCAAGAAAGAATTTTCCAACAATCGAAACTTTCCAAGAACAGAAAATCCAACATTATTACAAATGGCAATTACAGAATCTTTCATCAGTATGTTTTATGTTAGTATAATCAAGCAGAGAATCAATCTTGGATTCTGACATAGACACCACTTTCAAGTGTACGCTATTAGGAAATTAGAAGTCAAAACTGGATTTGCCTAGAAGCTGTTTGTTCTCAGAACAGCTTTAAAAGACATTACAGAAGCCTCATATGTATAAAAGGATGAACAGTAAAATAACATTTTATTTGGTTAAAAATTACCTTGTCATAGTATTTAGATTTGCTCTGGATTATCTTACAATAAATTGAAAAATTCAATTTTTGAAACCAAAGTAACCTTCAAATGAGATGAAGTACACATGCTTATTGCCAAAACCAGGAATACTTCTTCTGGACTAGCTCATTTTTCACAAGACATTGCTAATACAAAAGTGCTTAGTATGCTAGATATTAGTGTCCTTGTTTCAGTGTAATAGAACATTGAAATGGGAGTTTAAATAACATTTAAACTTCTGGCTTTTAATGCTATTTTAATGAAAAACTTTTCATAAACCAAAATCTTTTCTGTCAACTAGCTCAAGTGAAATAGGAAATAAAAATCAGAGATGTCCTTTGTTTGATGTGGCTATTCTAGAGGAATAAAAGAAGTCTTTGGCAGGCTATTTTAGATATAGAGCTATTTACCACAGCATTTACTCCATGGTAGATCCCTTATCTCTGCCATCTCCTGCTTGGTTTTCAAGAGGAGCAGAAGGAAAAGAAGCAAATGTAAGGTCTTCCAGAAACTAGAAACTGGAAAGATTTGCTTTTTGGAATGATTTTAGTTTATCTCACCATTTCTGAACTATACTTTCACAAATGGGCATATTTCCCTTAATTCTTCCATGATGTTAGACAAGTGCCCGAATGCCTTTCTGCCTCAGTTTCTTACATGTAAAATAATGATTAGTAGCTTCTTCCTTCAAATATGTTCAATTGTAGTCTCTGAGGCAAAGAATTCACACTTTTAAGTGAAGAATAAGAAGACTCCAATTTGAAATTTTGTTCCTGTGAGAGAAATAAACAGTAACCAAAATAACATGAATGATTTTAAGATAAATTCCATTTATTGAGCTAGGTATGAATTTCTGGGAGTATTCAGAATTTTCTTTTGTGTACTCTGCTCCTTTAGTACTCAGATATATGTTTTTAGGAAAAGAAAAAAAAAATAGAAATATTACAATGTGTATAATTGCAGGTTCCTAGGAAAGCATCACCCAATTGCGCAATGAAACAAGACAATACCATAGACCTTTAGAAAAAAAAAAAAAATTGTTTTGTTCCTCGAATTATCTCTCACATAATTTTTTTCCAACATTTCATGCAACTGAAACCTGTTTATACCATACAAGTTGCATATATAGCGTTGGAATCATGCAGTGCAGTTGTTAGGCACCTTTGACATCTGCTCAAATCCGAAAGGTTTTCCTCCCATTCAGGTCTGCTAAAAAAAAAAAGATTCTTTGTACTCCTGAAGAAGAATCTGTCCCTCAGCAAATTCCTTCTTTAACAACTGGTTTAAGCATGCATCCTAAAAATTTGATAAGACTAGCGCTTGATAAGATGCCTACATGAGTGACTGGCAAAAGAAGAGTGTTAGTTATGCATGTAAATAGTATCAGGCTATGTAGATTCCCCCTGACTTTATTTAGAAATTCCTTAGCTGTGTTCAGAAGTTGAATTAATCACAGTGAAGCTGGGGATTCCCCATTCTTTCCCATCCCAAATGTGTAATTGACTCACAGGGAGTAATTCAGTTTATAACAAGGTAGAGGCAAGCTCATGGTGCAGGGGCAAAGGAGCCAGGAATAGAGGGTCAGAGGGGCTGGGGGAATGGAATTTGAATGGTTCCAAAACTGCCTGTGAGTAAAAATAGAAAAAAAAACCTGACACTCATTAACAAGAATGACTAAAGCAATAGAGCTAATCTTGGCATCTTTCTAACACAATTTCTATTTTGTCTGACTCTGGAAAACCCCAAAGTCAAAATAAACCTGAAGCAATTCTATGCAGGGCCCACAAATCTGTTCCATCTCTGTAAGAATGAAGCATTTCCCCACTGCTGTTATTTATTTGTACAATTCCCCATAGCGCCTTTATGTGAGGCATCAGTGTATTTTATATCTCCTGACACTAAGTAAATGTAAGTTTAACATAGGAAAAACAGTCAGAAGCTGAAGAATGAAACCATCTCCACCATCTCATGAGGACTGAACAGTGCAGATTGAAGGAAACCCTGCACACTGCAGGGGATTGCGACTAGTTGATCTTTAAGGTCCCTTCCAACCTAAGCCATTGTATGATTCTATGATACCTGGATGTTGTGATCGTATTGCAGAAGAAATCTACTGCCACTGGTGCAGGAGTGATTGTAGTAGGGAAAACCTAAGGAGGCCGCTGCAGCATGAACAGGACCTCAGCTATGCTTACATTACAGCTGGAGTTACTGCTTCCTCTGGAAACTACCCTGGAATTGATAGGGGCAGAAGGGACACTAAACCATTGTAGCCTTGCACTTCTAGACCTGAAAATGCTGCTTTGTTTAGCATTACAGTTTGAAATCTTGCTAGGGTGAGGAAATGTAGAGACAGGCCAAAGTAAAAAAGAAATTCATATTTTTAGCTTGACTTGGAGTAGCTGATGAGAAGGTTGCAACTAAAGGCAAAGGAGTACTTATTAATGCAGCTTTAAAGTAAAAAAACTTTGCAAGACTCCCTGCTCCCCAACTATTTAACCCAAAAATAATTAAAAAAAAATCCTTTTAAAATCTCTTTAGATAAGACTTTGGGCCAAAAATAGCACATAAATGCTGTAGAGTGGGTTTGTTTTTAATGAACTCAATTAAAGTAGTTGTAAAAATACATTTACATATGTTCAGTAATTAATGCCATAAAGTAGTCACACATAGACAATAGCAGGACTATAATTATGTCTCTCCCAGTCTGTCTGTGTAACTATTTTTACCATATAACCTTTTTATTTTTTTTCTCAACAATCAAAAGGTTTGCTTTTAATAGTTCCATTCCCAACTCATATTATTATGCCAAGATTTTCCAATAGTTGAAAGACTAATTATCCAGTATTCAGTTCTAACACTATTAGTCCTTTTTCTGAGAATACTGTGCTTTGTAAAGTAAATTATAAGAGCAGTTGCCATTAGTTTCTGTACTGATGATATGGGACCATTAGAGTCCACTGTTTCCTATGTTGTCCATGGTATTAAATAGTTGATTTTAATACCTTCTTTCCTGAGTAGAATTACTCATACCTCAGTGAGCAAGATCAGAGTTGGATACAGAAAGCAGCACACAAAAATCTAACACAAAGATTCCAATTCAAAGAGCAGACTGAAGGGTGTTTGATATTTGACGTTTGTTCAATGTCGCCCATGTTGGACTTCAGAAAATTTTGGCACAAATGGAAGGGCTACTACAAAAATGAGGGCAATTATTACATTTTATTGAATTTTATTATTAAGTGTTAATTATTTACTATAATATGTCTCGTTGGACTTAAACATTCATTGGAACAGAGCTATGGTTTTGCAGATGGTCTCAAGGGACACATTTTCTACTAGTACCTAATCATGTACCTCATCACTAGAAAGGGTAGCTCTAACATAGCTTTTTGTCAACTGCAACAGACATTGGATATTAAACCCCTTTCTTTGACTACAAGATTTTATAACAATTTTAACTGGATTTAGTTGAAATTTCCATTAATCAACTGACTAATCAAGCTGCTGAAATAAATTCAAAACCGTCCCTAATATCTAAGTGTTAATATCCACTATGCCTCTTTTGCTTTATGCTTTAATTCAGTCAATTTCTAACCTGGCTTGTGCTGGTAAGAATTTTCCTGGCTCTAAATGGATCATTTAAGAGGAAATTTTGAATTCTACTTGAGTGTGGAGCCAGAATATTTTGGCTCTCTGCTTTTGAACTGTAGGAAGGGAAATTCATTGCCACAGCTTAGCATGAGCCTATCTCCTTGGCACTGAGTACCTTCCCTGTGTTATTCCAGGCTACAAGCTGTATTACCACCCACACTTCTGTGAGCCAGGGGCATGCTCTGCTATTATGGGAGCTTTACTAAGATTGATTTGCAAATACTGAATGTCTACAAAAATCAGGAAACCACTGCATCTCACAAAGGCCCAGAACTGCCAACTGATTTTGCATTTCAAGCTTAGGAGATTTCCATGCTTTGAGGAAGTGGAATTAAATGTACTGTGAAAAGTTGACTGTTGTATTATGTACATTATTGCTACTGGGGCGCTGCTGTAGAAATGCACAATAAACATAGCAATAATACATTTCAAAGAACTTTCAGTAAAATTCAGTCATAAAGGATGTTTACATTGGTTTCTTAAGGGATAATGCTTAAGGAATATTCTTTGAGAGATTTAAAAAAAAAAATTACCAAGTTTCCAGTCTATGTTTATTATGCTTGAACTTCAACAGAGTTCAAAACAGACCCAAGCAGTGAGTAACAAGATCTACGATTTGCAGCAAAAATGCCAGCTCAAAAGTATGCAGCATTATAGCTAGCCAGAAGGGTTGTCGGTTTTTTGTTTGTTTTTGAATGTAAAAACATACAGGGTCCTAAAAGAATAAAAGGACTATAAGAAACTGTGTCAGTGAAAACCCACACGAAAGGCCAATTCTAGAGCAGACATGTTACATTGGAACCAAAAATGCAGCACAGTTCTCATTTTTCTTTATCTACCCATTTTTCTTTTGTCATTTTTCCCTGTGCATTTGGCTTACCCTGAGGCCTTAAACATCTGGCAAGAGTCATAAAAGCTTTAATGAGTCAGAAAAAAAGTCAGAAGGCATTTGCAACTTGTAAAAGCATCCTCTTGATTCAAATTGATGGCATCTTTGTAGTCAATCTGCTAACTGGCTTATATTCAACACCAGACTGACTATTTATTCAGACAGAATTCCCCACTGTGGATATTGTTATTCCAGCAATAATAGGAATGTTCCACGATTGTCTAATAATAAATACGTCTCTCTCTCACTCTTACACATATATATATGCATCCGCTATTTTCAACTGTCTTGTTGCACAGACACTGAACTAGCATTTCAGCTGCTGTTGTATTTCTGCCTTTNTTTGTCGATGGTTTAGGGCTGGTTCGGCCCGGTTCCGTGACTAGCGGGCAGAGGGATTTTGCAAAATCTGCGCCTCCAGAAAAGTGAAACAGGGGACCCCAAAATAATTAAAAACAGTGGCAACGATCTGAGGAGAAACAAATTAATTTACTAAATATGGTATCGGAATGCAAGATAACACACTATAATACAATATAATTAGAATTGAAACTAATAAATCAAATATAATGAGAGAGAGAGATTGTCCAAAAGCTGGATAGGCCTCACCATAACACTGAGGTGAGATGTGCAGTCTGGTCGAGCAGCAGGGAGAGAGTCTGATGAAGAAGAGCCGGTCAGATGACCTACCAAGGCCTTATATCTGTTCCCCCTGAGCAGAATGATAACAGCACAGCGAACAGTCCTCTGAGGAATGTAGTTCTTCTTTTCTTCGGGGATAAGTACCCAGAACACTTTAACTCCCAGTGCACTACATGATGTTATGATGTGGAATACTGATAACCAAAAATCATAAAACCATGACAAGTTTACCTAGCAATTACTTTTATCCAAATACTGTCTTTAAAATTTGATTTATTGTTGTCTCTTATTTATAGCTGCGTTTTTTGAGTATCATTACAATATGAAGAGTGTTTCAGTGCTGTAATACTTTTATCACTCTTCTAGCAAGCCATATCTAGTTTATATCCCTTGCCCAGACATGCCAGCTGCCTGCAATTTTAATGTGAGCTGTCAGAAACAGGGGCCTTGGCCATTAATTATTCTGTGAGGAGTTTCACTGTTGGTCAATAAGAAGACCACATACTTGTGAGGTAGCATCTCCAGGAAGCACACACAGACCATTTTCCCATTGCAGCTGTATGTGAGGCAGCTCCAAACATGTGCAATTCAAAATCACCTGCTGCACATTCTTCCATTATGAATCCTGCATCCACTTGGTGCAACCTCTGGGATACGTAGAAAGAATAGTACAAGGTTTCCTATCGAATGTGGACAGTACTTATTGACATACTTTTTTTTTTTCTTTTCTTTTTCCTGGAAGGTATGTAGGTCTGCAATTAGGTTTGCACTGTTCCAAGGTTCAGACATATAATTAGTTTTGAGTTTGGCTTGTTTTAATTAGTAATGACTCTGGTAGGAGGGCTTCAAGGTCTCCTGAACAAACAGCTGCAACAAGCTAGTCAGCTCCATTACAAGTAAAAACATGAACTGTCAGAGCACTCAAAAACTCATTGAGGATACAGAGAGCTGTTTTTTTTTTTNATATATATATATATATATATATATAATTTATTTGCAAAATATGTGATATCGTTTGTAGGAAAATGGTAGAGATCATGAAGAAACAAATATGAACCAAGAGACTTCAAATCAAAATGCCTGCAGCCTTCGTTGTAGGAAAAAGGTTGAGGACTGACTAGATGCCCTGAAATCTGAAAGCCTTTACATTTTAATGCAAACAAATATTAATATTTTGAATGCATTGCTTGATTCAGTATATCATTTTTAATGTGATAGAAATATAACTAATTTCTACTATTTATGAGTTACATTGAAATTCTAAGTATATTCAGCTATGATGGTGACATGTTTCTCTTCCACGTTAACTAGCATAGTGACACATTTTTTGTATTGCACTAGAAATAAATAACTAGAATAATTTTAAGTTGTGAAGCATATTCTTATGCATGTATTAGTTATAACACCTATTTTTTACAGAATTATTTCATCTGTCATTACAGCTATCAGTACTTTTCACTGTTAAAATCTAACTAATGTCACTGCTATGCAACTAACATTACTGTTTTTTGTTTACCACTTTCCCTCCGTACAATTGTTGTAACAATTAGATTTTTTATAGGTAATGTCTTTGCAACTCATTATATTAGGTTTCCAAAGGGTTCAAAGAATCTGGAGATAATATACCCACAATATGAAATATGTTTTAGAAAAGGATGCCATAAAGAAACTACTCAGTGATAATGCGATATTAACATACGTAAAGCAATAGAGATATAAAGTATCTGTAGGTTAGAACCTCTTAAATTAAGTATGTCAAATCCATACCAGAACCATCAGCTGTTTAGATACTTAGACCTAAAGAGAAAGTATACTCTAAACTGCATCAAAACAATTAATTAAGTGTTCCAACCTCTTCTCTTGCATAACTAGAGATAGGACTAGAGGGAACAGCCTTTAGTTGCACCAGGGGAAGTTCAGGTTGGTTATTAGCAAAAATTATTCTCTGTAAGATTAACCAGGTGCTGGAACGGGCTGCCTAGGGAGGTGGTGGAGTCACCATCCCCAGAGGTGCTCAATAAACATTTAGATGTGATATTAAGGGACATGGTTTAGTGGGGAAATATTGGTGGTAGGTGGACAGTTGTACTAGATGATCTTGGAGGTCTTTTTTGACCTTGATGATAAAAAATTACTTTTTGTTGTTGTTGTTGTTTTGAGAATTATTTTGTTAGACATTGAAGTACTTGAAATATTTACACACACACACACAAAAAAAAAAAAAGAATAATATCCATAGACCTCACTCCGGAAGGTCAGTAACATTTTTTCTGAATGTTTCTTAATCAGTACTTGAAAGCACTATTTATTTATGTATTAATAGCTTTTTATGTTCTTATTTTCTATGCTATTTGTTATTAACAACTTCTTAGGCTAAGAGCAGGGAGGAGAGTGCCTATTTTTAAAATACAAAGCATTATGGCTAGTGTTTGTGGGAGCAGGGAAGGTTAGATGTGAATTGGATATGCATTCCTGTAAGTCGATGGGTTTTAGACATCTATTCCTCCTCCAAGCAAGGAAAATGCTTGAATTTATCAGATAATCACATAATCATTCAGTTTGGAGACATGAAGAGATCATCTAGTTTAACCCTCCTGGTTATTCCTCAGACTTTTTATGTAGGGTCAAGATCTGCATTTAAACCTCTGCATTAACAATGCTCTTTTCTCAATAACTGGTAAAAGGTGAGAGAGAACAGAAAGAGATGGAAAAGCTGAATAAGTAACTTGAATCCAAAGCAATGGTGAGTTAGAAGGAACAGGGAGAAAACATGCATAATGTTTTACTATACATGGAAGTAAGTTCAATTTTCCTCACCAGTACTCTCTGGAGAATAATTTGTTTATTATTTCTAAAGCAATTAAAAAAATAAAATATGTGCAACTTTTTTTCCTCCCCAATAAAATATTTTACAAGTTTAGTAAGTCCATGGACTGTATTTATCATTTAATATACGCACACTATATGTTCCATTAGGGCACAGCACTGTGCCCAAATTTTACAGACACTGGCCAGCTGATGTACATCCTGTCATGTGCTATTGCTTATTCATTTGGAGGAAACTGGAGCCTGTGGGCTTTGATTTGCAATTCCCATTTTTATACTTACAAAATTGTCTTTCCAGTCAAACAGTGCACATTTTTCTGATTTAGAAAGATGTTTACAGAGGTAGGTCACTGTTTTCATGTCCCCTTTGTGTGAGTTAAAATGTTCAGCTGGGACCCAAAGACTAAAAGTTGTTAAGCATCTGAAGCAAGATGTTGAGAACTCTTAAATTCCTACTCTATCAAGTTAGATTAAATGGTAAACAGCACTCAAGTAATCAAAACCCTGATTTCAAGTTTCCTTTTAACAAATAAATGGTCCCCAGAAAGCATTTCTGCATTCCTTTTCGTCCAATTTTCCACTGCAATTCAAAAGCAAATATGACTTGTTTGTTATAGCAAACTGATCTGGAGGTGAACCAAAAGATTCACTCTTAAATGGCAATCATTGAACATACAGCCATGAATTATGCAGTGAACTTAATCTGATCCCGTGCAAGGAGGGGACCTAAACTATTGCAATATTAATGTCACGTTGCCCCTCCTGCCCCAGTATTGCAGAACTGACATAAAACAGCTTGGAACAAGCTCCTATTAGACATTAACAATTTGCCATGCAGGTTAGATTCCTGTCAGATAAACTCAGAGTAAAAACATCCCATTTACTTGGTACCTTGTTTCCCAGAAAAGGAAGTTAGGAAAAAGCCACAGAAATCCAATCTGTGAAACATTATGGCAGTCTCAAGAAATTCCTCTTTCCCCCAAGTGTGTTCTCCTGTTTTATATGTCTGAAACGGGGATGCACACATTTGTGGTGAAAGAGTTCAATATATTTCAATGAATAACAGGAATGTGGAATAAGGATACACAGCACACTCATCTGTAAAAGTCTGCTTATTATATATAAGTATATTCATCAGTGTACATATATACATACAACAGTTTTAAACTTATTGTTTCACTTCTTTTAATGCTATGAAGACATTTTCATTAGTGCTAGGAGTTTAAGCTAAGACATTAGCAGTAATATTTCTACCTTTCATACCTTCTCACAGAACTAGTGCTTTTCAGTATTTTCTTCTTCTTTTTACTCTCATTAGAGGTCTCCTTTCTGTTTTAATAAGCCAGATTTTATTACTTAATTCTCCCTTCTCCTTTATTTTACACCTGTCCCAAAAATCTGTTTGCTTTTTCCTCAGTACACTAAGGTGGCAAAGTATTGATAGAATGGACGAGCAAATGGTCCACACATTTTTGTTCATATACAAGCAAAGCATAAGACAAATTACATTTCACTCAGCAGACCACTGTTTACAGTTGTGGCATACAGGCAAGGAGAGTATGGGACAAAATACATGTCCTTCCAAAAAGCATATGAATGGAGATAGTTCCCCAATTGATTACAAGTATGCTAATTTGTGAGCAATCTTTTAAAAGTTTTATGATGTAGCCTTATGAAATGAAAGCAAAAATGATGGGAACATTTCAATTCAAGCTGATTTACATCAGGTTTCTGGCACTGAATCTCCAAGATTCTGGGATTGTACATAGTGAATTTTATTAGTTCTTACTGTTTTCAGTGGGAATTGAGCACTTCATAGAATTGTGTCCTCTTGTCCCTTTGGGTCTCAAATAATGTTACAAACTGGCTACTGCTAAGATGAAGCTACTTTTAAGATATGTACCCAAATCAGTCTTTCTCTAGTACAAATCTGCTGAAAAAATAATGATGCAATTCAAAGAATAACTGAAATTCATGATGCAATTTATCTCCTCCAACTTAGACTCTCCTCATATTCTCTTATCCTAATTGTTCCATTTATTCCTTCATCTCTGGTTTCATTTTCTCACTTTGTCACTTCCTAAAAATGCAGTTTTCTTATTGTCAGGAGATGTTAGCATATAATTCCCCCATTTTCCAGACTTTGATGTTAGTTGTGATTCTCATGACTTCAGAGGCCATTGAAAGAAATGATATCCACTGTGGTGATGCTTCTAAAGCACTAGGATTGTTTTCTAAAACCGCAAAGTTTACACTGTTACTTTAAGAATGCTAAATCACATTGAATCAATCTGAGAGTCCTGCGGATGGCCGCAAAGATGATAAGGGGCCTGGAGCATCTTCCATGTGAGGAAAAACTGAGAGACTTGGGGCTGTCCAGCCTGGAGAAGAGAAGGCTGAGAGGGGATCTCATCTCCGTTTATAAGTATCTAAAGTGCAGGAGTCAAGTGGATGGGGCCAGGATCTTTTCAGTGGTGTGCAGGGTCAGGGCAAGGGGCAATGAGAAAAAACTGCAACACAGGAGGCTCCATAAAAACTTATTTGCTGTGTGGGTGACAGGGCACTTTAACAAGCTGCCCAGTGAAGCTGTGGAGTCACCTCCTCCGAAGGTATTCAAGACCCACCTGGACACCTACCTGTGCATCCTAATGTAGGAAACTTGCTTTAGCAGGGAGATTGGACTTGATGATCCTTGGAAGGTTCCTTCCAACCCCTATGTTTCTTTGACACCTTGATTCTTCTGAATGCTGTTTCAAGTGATACAACTAATCACATGCAAGTCTTGTAATGGTTTATATAAATTCAACCTAACGTTAAATTCTAGAAACACAATGATGTATTTTGTGTCAGCAATAAAAAAAGTGTCTTTTTTAAACGCCATATCAAATGAAATACATCACAGAAGAACATGTAACCACAAAAATTAAGATAAATGAGGATTTATTTTTCTCTGTAGTGACAGAATACTTGTTCTCCTCATACTCCAAGCCCAAATGAAGATTGCTACTGTCAGTAAAGTCTTGCATTCAAGGGACATCGGGATTAAACCTTGTAAAACAAAATTCACTGTTTAATGAATTTACATAGAAGTTCAACATATATAAATGAAGACATAGTTTCAATGTAAAGTGAAATTGTCATGTACACACATATTGGCCAGACTGTAATAGTTAATATCTGCCAAACCACTCCAAGTTATTAAAGAAAACATCCAAAATCAGAACTGCTTTTTTTTTTTTTTTTTT
>JACDJE010000755.1:0-15222 GCA_016647715.1 Pavo muticus | reverse complement strand
AAAAAAAAAAAAAAAAAAAAAAGGCAAGAAAAAAAAGCAACAGACTCTTAAAGCAACAGACTCTTAAATAAATTGCCAGCAATCTCCGACAGCAAAATTAATTCTACTCAGACCACTAATCTGATTCATTTCTTCCTAAATTCCATTATAAAGCAAAGAATACATACATACAAATACTTACATATGTATGGTTATGATACGATGGAAAATACAACTTGGAAAAGCTTTGATCTTCTTTATTTTTGCACCTTAAAATCAGTCCCACTGATTTTGAAAAGGACAAGAATCATTGGACCACGCCTTCAAAACTAGTATATTTAATAACTATCCGAGATTACACTCAACTAATTCTTTTCTATGCTAATGTTTTAATTAAGTACAGTTCTATATATCTCCATTTTTAGGAAATGCAGCATAATAGTGTCTACACAGACTATATTAGCATACCTTAAAAATTAGTAGTTAAGACACATCTATGCATTATAAATCATGACTTTATGGTTATCTATTTTAAACAATTATGTTGCATGTTTCATTTCTATTTTTATCATTTTATTAGATTGCCTAAGTTCTTTCGTAGAAAAGTTCTTAAACTGAAACAGTGGTAACATAACATCTTAATGACTCTGATGTTATTTCAAACGTATACCTCCTTGCTTTGTCTGCGCTGGATTATTTTAAAAGGCTCAAGGCTGATTCCCTCAGTGTAGGAATTTAGAGTACATTGAACTTACCAGTAAGACTCAAAGGCTTATATATACTTACAACAGTCTGAAGTTTAGAGGATAATTTTTGATTTAACAGTATATAATTTAAATTGTATTCTGCCATAGCTTAATGGATAGGTTAACAGTGGAAAAGTAGAGACTATGTACCCCCATATGTTTCCTTCACTTTTGTCATGAAAAATTATTTGTACCTGTGCAGATTTTTGAAAGACAAAGTGATCTTCTGTAGTTACTCAGGTTTGAGTTTTAGCTATTAAGTTAATATTTCTTTTAAAGATATCTTAGAGTAGCTTCATCTGCAAGCTACTTTGCCTGTAGCAAGCATACTTCCTAGCAGAGTATATATTACATCCTTGGAAGAACATACTATACCCTTTTGTCACATCCGTCTTCTGACATCTCTTTAAATTATTCTCTGTGTTTGAATGGAAGAACTGAAATGTGAGTGATGGATCACCATTGGATTTGTTTATAAGAGCTACTGCGCTGGCATGTGATTTTCTTACCAAGCTTTGCTGCACACTCTGATGTATGTTAATACTGAGATGGCATTATTGTGTTACTTTGTATTCTGCAAGTGAGATATTGATTTCTTCCTTAAGTTGCACTAACCTTAGTCTCCAAGGATCTTTTTGAGAGGACAATAGGTATAAGTGGTCTTTGTTCAACACCATGCATCTTTATGTATGCAAATCATATGCAAGAAATTTTGTGCCTTATTTCATTTGGCAATACATTGAAGTAGTGTACGTTTTACGCATTTATATATCTTCAGCTTTAAAAAAGCATTCTTTCGACTGATGCGAAATAGTGCAGGTCACTTTAGCTTTCCTTCTAGACAAAAAAGGTGACAATCATCCTCTACTATTTCCATATTCTTTGACTAGGATAAATATTTACATATTATATTATACATGTATTCTGAAAAGAGTTTGGAACAAGAGACTGGAATCAGTATTGTCTATTAAGGATATTGTGCTAATGCAGTCAAAACCCATATGCAATCACTATCATGATTAAAACTAGCTGAAGGAGCATTTCTAGCATTTCTAGTGTTATTAATAAACACAAATCTGTGGATAAGAATGAGCTACTTTTTACTTGAAATTTTGAATGTGAAAAAATTTCAGTGATAACTCAGACTAGCTATTTTGTGGGCTATTGTGTTTTCNTTTTTTTCCTAAACACCTAAATGAATGAATTCCTTAGCTATGTTTTCTGGATTTTTTTTTCCATATTTAATTACAATATTTCTCTACTGCACAAGAAATAGATGTCTTGCAATAGTCCTTGGAAATTCAATTTAAAATTTCTTATTCAAGTCTTATCGAAGCGAACAGAAATAACAACTCCTCTCTCTCAAAGACCTCTAAAAAGGGAAGCAGACACCAAGTAACAGGTGAGCAAACAGCCAAATGGAGAAAGGAAATGGAAGGACAGCAAGTTATCATAACAGGTGTTGCTTCATAAATTGTCTCAGACAGTTCAGTAATAAGGAGATAGGATCAAGTAAGGACTATCTTCTGGTTTGCGTTTCAGCAAAATAATTGGAAAATAAAATAAAACTCTTCTTAAGGGTATTCACTGTAATCTTTTAGTGATGAGTGTTCTTTCTCTCAAGACCTATGAGCTCCTGCTGCTCCATTACACAAGTGAAAGAAATTACTTTCAAGCCATAATTTTTATGCAATGGAATATATATTCTATTTTGCAGGATTAGCTAGAAGAGGAATGTTAAGTTCTATGGACAGCATTAGGGGTTTTGTTTCTAGATGCATCTGGAACAAAAATAATAAAACAAATCAGGTTGGGAGAATGAATTAAGGGTACAATTTCCTCCAAAGTCCCAGAAGGTTAACACCTGAATTATATATTTGAAACATGGAGCTCTGGTAGAATAGATGCTCTTTCTTGGTGAGTGATTTAAATACTGGACTATAGAGTTAGCATACACTATTTTCTCATTCCTGATGAAGGAGTCTGTCACAACAGATCTTTCTAATGGAACCATATGTTATCAAAAAGCTTGTTATCTTCAAAACATACCAATAATAATAATAACAAACTTCAGTATGTGGCAAATAGTCTTTTTTAATAAAATCTCATAAAATTGTTGAAGAGACTGGCAAGCTTATCGTATACATTTCTTTGATCACTGCATTGTGGTAGTTATTTGGATACTCTGTTTTTAGAAATGAAAAAAAAAAAAGATAATCCCTAGTCTTCATAAGATTACTGTAAGAGACTGAGTTATTTTGATTCAAGAGACTTATATTTCATTTTTATTTATAAAGTTTATTGTAAGCCAATCAGATTAATAACTAATAAAAATCTTCTGAAATAATTATTAAACTAGAAAAGTATACAGTTCTGAGATCAGGAAATTTTTTCTAGCTGTTGCTCCTAAAAGATGGCCATCTCTTGACCTGAGTGTCTGCCTCCTATCCATCCTCTCCACCTCTGTCCTTTTTTTTAATTGCATAGCATGTCACCAGTCATTCAGGTCTAAACTGTTAATCTTCACAATTACTAAACCAAGCATATTTCATTGCAGTTAAAATGTTTAAAATGTCTCCTGCATTGTATATGGAAATGTTTTTGTTTTCATTTTTTTTTAATGTGAATAAAGAGAGATATTTACAGAAATAGCACAAGAAAAATAAAAAGTTAATTATTTTTAAATATTGTAGTAAAAGGTACTTTACAAATGACAATGTGAGTATATTCCTATTTCTTCCTCAGTCCTACACTGCCAGTTTACAGAAATGGTAATGTGCCTGCCTGATCAATAACCTCTGTGGATTCCTGGACAGCAGCATCAATTACTGTACTGTTCCCCAGTGCAAAACAGCTGCTGATATGATGATTTATTAAGCAGCATGGCTGCTCTGGATGAAGACAAAAGGCCTTATTCTTCTCTCATTTTCCCATACATGAAACCAGAAGAATTTCATTGACTTCAAAGGAGCTACTACTCCTGTTTTACTGAAGAACGAGACAGATCTGAATCATGTTTGAGTCCTGTGTGCTGACAGGTTAAAGAAAAGTGTATCCATTACATAGTTAGTATATAGAACAAAGCAGAACTGACTACTCATGAGTTGCTCACTGGGATAAGTTGTTTATTAAAGGAAGAAAGATGTCAAAAAGTGAGCGGATGAGAATATCAATAATATTTCCTCATTAATCATCTAGAAGGTCAGCCCTTAACACACACTGTTGTCATTCTTAAAATCCACCAAAAGCAACTAAATGAGAATACCCTTGAGGAGATGGTAACTCAATCAGCAGCAGAAAGAGTCCCTACGAGGCAGGTGTTTCCTTATGCTTCTGTTTTTAAATTGTGACAAATGATTTATGCAAATCAAAATGACAAAACTAAAACTGACATGTGAGAAAGAATTTTTAATTTAAGAGTTAAAACCTGTCTAGGTTTTTCATTCAAACAAATAGTAACAGGGGAAAAGGAACTCCCAAAGTCTCGTCCAGACCATTTTCAGCTCCATCATACCTTTTCTCTCACAATACATTTAAATGAGCTCCAAAAAGGGAGGATAAATTATGGTGTTATCTGAAAAGAGGCAACAAAAAGGCAATTAAGATTAGAATTTCAGTTTCCACATTTTAACAGACTCAAACAAAAGTGAGCTGATCTTCATTAATGAAGAATATAGTCCACTGGGAGAGCAGGGGTGAAATATTTTGAAGATTTAGAATATGCTTATTTTCCCTGCTTTTGTTTCTTAAATAATATTTAGCAATGAAATTACATGTTGATGGGACAATTCTGTATATGTTGCATAAAATTAGTGACTAGTAGCACCATCAAATCTGGATGGAAGCAATAGGTGTAAATCAACATTAAAAAGTATTGTAGGGTTTTAGGATGGATATAACTTTTTTCTACAGATGAAGTATATTCACAGAATGAGATACACAAACTGGAAAAACTGGACATCCTGTAGTGCATATGCAAAATGCAAGTTTCTACATGCCATGATTTCTATCTTCTTTAAGGTCCAACTTTAGCATATTCTGTTACTGATACTCAAAATTGTTGCAACAAAATTTTCTTTTAAAAAATTCAATTTAAATGTAGAAAATCCATTTTAATCTGTGCCTCCATGGAAATATTTTTTCTAGGTACTTTGATGTGGTCTCCATACACCTGTCCTTTCTAGGACAATTTCTGCCCTTTATATATTCAAAATTGAAACAAAAGATTTGTGAGAGTAATGAAGAGATTATTTTGACCTGTGTGAAGGTCATCCAGAGTATGTACAATATAAATTCAATAATTAAGTGTGATCATGAGAGAGACTGTATGTTCCCTGGCATTTAAAAAGATGTCTGCACTGGGTACAAATACCCTTTTTACAACCTCTTACAAAGTCAGTCTTAATTCTCTTTAACTAAATGCAGCGCTATTTAATTTAATCAAGCTATTAACAGTAATAAAGACAAAGACACTGACGAAATTTTTGGGACAAAAGGTTTGAATATCTATTTTTGAATTAAAAACAAAAATTGCTAAATATTTAGAGATCAAAAATCCCCAAATGCAAAATGAGTTCAGAATCAAGGGTTAATCTAAGCACAGGGAAGCCGGTTTGTGAAGAACAAAGTCTTTAGGAAAGGCAGCTTTCACTAAACTACAGAAAAGCAAATGGACAGTTTATTTGGTATGACTCTCAGTCTAATTTGCTAATACTAGACATAGGAGCACACATGGAAGTAGAAGCTAAAAGACCAATGAGCACTCTGAACTTTCCCAATGTATCACAATTACAAAATCACAGATGTTAAAAAGACTGTGGCTGGGTGTACACACCACCCCACTCCAAAAACAAAACAAAACAAAACAAAACAAAAAAAAAACAAAACACAAAACAAAACCAAAACAAAACAGTTCAATGATTTTACTTCATGGTATACAATTTCACTTGAACTACAATGGCAACCAAGTCAAGAGAATGTCTCAGGAATGGTTTGAAGAAATTATTTACTGTAAGTATTGAGTAAATCATGTTAACCAGATGATATTTTTAATGACAACATTCCATTGAAACATTGCAGTAAATTCATTTATTATCTCCCTGTAGATTCAAGTAATTACTGGAGAATTCTGTATGTTAGTTACTGAAAGGAAAGGTTATAATAACAACAGAAAAATGACAAATAGTCAAAGAATGATTATGAGGAAATAAAGAAACAGCAGTTCTACTTCAGCAGTAGAAACAGCAGAAGAAACTCATGGATTGTATTTTGTAAAATGCTGAAGTTTTGTGAGGTAGGCATCCCAGATCCCTTTCTCAGATTGTGAAGATAAGTGTGTACCCCCAAAAGGCAGCTCATCTAGTCCCAAGATATGTCTACAATATGCAAGAGAAACCAAAGTCTGTCTGTTGTGCATCTCTTCTTTGACCTTAATGGGACAATAGGAGGATTAGCTCAGATTTACAGAAATTTATGCTGTAGAATGCACCAGACAACATTTTGTTGACTTTTACAGCTTATTTTTGCAGAATCTTTACCTAAAAATTGGTTCTACTTGCTAAATTTAAGTGAAAGATGGTGAATCTCATACTGCTTCTCTAGGAAATGAAGCAGAGTTCCTCCATTCTGCTGATCTGCAAGTCCATTAAGACTGAGTTGCTTAATCCTGCAGGGAAGCATGAAACATCAGTATCTTTTTTTTTTTCCTGCTATTAAAGAGAAGCACAAAGGTCACATAGGAAGTCTGAAATAACTTTGCAAAAGGACCTAAACTTGTCTTAACCATTCACCTAACACAAAACTCTTAACAGAGAAAAAAAAAAAAAAAGATAATCGAGTAAAACTGTGAGAATTGCACTTGGATGAATGTACCAAGAAGGTTCCGTAATGTATATAGGCTTTCTCTTACTAACAATAAGGCATAAAGAAATCACATACAAAAACTAGACAAGATTAAATGGTCTATCAACAGTAATCATCCCCCCTAGGCACAGAGCATTGGCCTTCTGCAATTTGCCTTCCTCTAGCAGAAATGATATCACACTAAATCTAGGTAAACTATTCTGAAAATCTGAATCATAACCTAATTATAAACAAGGGCACCTCTCTTTTAGTATTACCTATCTTATACCATATTTCATAATACAGTTTCAACATTAACAACCTGGAGCTTTCGTCATCCATGTTTTATACTGATTTAACCTGAATTGTTCCTGACTGTTATCTCATTATATATGCTCTACACTCACTGCTCTACAAAAGTTCAGTGCTAAACACGAGTTGCAGAGCTAAAAGCAACTAATGACAAGATCTGTGTGGAAGAGGAAATTACAGTCTTTGTGATTAAAGATTTATACAGGCAGAGGAACACAGTCGCAGCCATAAAAAAGATAAATGCAAAATGTGGTTCAGGATCTTACACTGCATTTACTTTATAACCTATGAATGAACCTTTATCTCCACCCACAATACTTTTTTTTCCATCAGCTACATTCTGGGAAGGTTAGGAGATATCTCCTTTTTAATCCATGTGTGATCAGATTTCTTTCTGAGAGTGTAAAAGCTTTATTTCTCCAAGGATGTGTGCTATTTATAAAGAGAAAAGGACTGATGCTATACAGATACTTTCTGACATATTTTCCTCCTCTAGTTTCCTTTCAGTTAAATAAAAAAATAAAAAATAAAAAAAATAAAAAAGCTTCTGCCTTTTATTGAACACCCAGAAAAGGAAATAAAAGTGTAGATCAGTGAATCAAACAAATTGAAGTAAGTAGCCACCTAGAAGCTGAGCAAGTACTGTATAATTAGAAAATAGATGGAATAAACAGTGATGAAAAAGAGTCAGAAAAACAGTGGGGTACATCAGGGATGTCTTCTTTTGTGCTGTATGCCAGGGAACACAGGGTGTTCTGGGTTACCTGAAGCCCTGTCACCAAGTGGTGAGCCCTCTGTTCCAAGATGGCAAAGCCATGGAAGTGGCAATCGTGGCTTAGTTGGAGGTTAAACTCAGCAGAGAAGCAGCAAATGTTCAAGGAAAGAATCTCCAACATCAGCTTGCTTTAGGCATGTAGTACTCCTTTGCCTGAGCATGTAGCTAAATTTGTCCTAGCGATTCTACATTACTGGCTGATGAGAGGCAAAGGTGAGAGGGGAGGGGAGGGGAGGGGAGGAAAAAAACCAAACTCTAAAACCCAAACCAAACCTTTTATTTTTTTGCCATTATTTCCTTTCCATGTATTACTCTATACTTGTCATTTAGACTGCAGTCTTTGAAATAAGGACTGTCTCTTATATGTTTGAAAAATACCTCTTTGGATCTCTTAAGCACCATGAACAATAGGCATCATATCTAAATCCCAAAACCTGAATCCCAATGCATAAATAAGAGTAGCAGGCAATTAAGGTATGAAGTTTTCAGATAGCAAAAAGAATGCGCTTGATATTACTTGGCTGATATTAGACGTCTCTATTATTTCAGGCCTCAGGTTTTAAGGAACCATAACATAGGAATGAAGATGAAAATATACTCAATGCTTAATAATTCAATAACTTAATAACTCTATGCCTGGGACCAAAATTTAGGAGGAATTTGGCTGCATCATACCTACACATTAGTAACAGGCTCATTCCCAAAACATGCAAGGATAAGGCTAAGATTATTTTTCTCTTGACACAGTATATACCTACTTCCTTTCCTGGAGTAATATTTCTCCTATAACCACTGCAGCTCTGCCTAAGAGCCTAAGAGCAAGCTACATCTTTCCTGTCCTTCCTTCCTTCCTTCCTTCCTTCNTTTGCGGCTGTTTATGCAAAAATTCAAATGAAGCCTCAGTTGTTTAACAGGTCCTCTTATTCATTGCTTGTGTGTGACGATTCTCGTTATAATTCAAATGAGATAATTTTATTTCTTTTAAGAATATATATTTAATATTCCTCAACATTTCTCACTATCATATTATTTCTCATAGCAACAAATACAAACTTAGAACAGCTTTAGTTGCCTTTAGCTGTCTAGACCATTGTTGAGGGTAAAGCTGGGAAATCAGTTTCCATGTTCTGTGCTATCATGAGCAAAATACAGTTTGGAAAATGGAATATGAAAATGTGCAAATGACAAGTAGTCTGCAAGTTAGCAGGCACATAATGGAACGATGTAAAAATGGAGCACAGTTCTTGTAAAGAAGCAGAAGCCTTGATGCCAGATCACTTCCCCTTGAAATAGAATTATGCAGAAAAATAAAAGTCAGGTCAGTTTACAGTAGTTCTTCTACCTCAGGCTTCACTCAGTTGACTACTACACTTTAGTGTAGAAAATTAAACCTCGTTACAAAGATCTTGATCAGTGCACTGGGAAAAATTTGATCCACAATTGAGGTATTGAACAAGAATAGGATGTTATATATAATGTAGTTTGTCAGAAAAATATTCTGAGAAAACAGAATAGAAATGATGAAGAAAGAACAACTCTTACAGGACCAATTCCCTACCTGAGTTTTATTTTTTCCTGAATACAGGTAATCAAGTTGTGAGACAAGTATCCTTTCTCTGCAGATTTTCCTATTGTCCAAATCCAAGATCTGAATGCCTGGATAGTTCATTAACAGAATACTGATTCTGTAAGTGCATTTCAAATAAATTTTAAAAGAAAGTGTATAGGAAATGATAAGAAAGCCATAAAATGACTAATAAGAAGAAAGAGTTAATCTCTATACTGTACATTTATGCTGTGGCACAAGATCAAAGGAACTACTCTTAACATGTTTGAGAAGTTTATCTGTCTTGGTAGCATTCTCTCCAAACCAGCAGCAAAATGATGATGAAATATTTATATGTATTTGTAAAGAGAGTTCATCTTTTGGTCATTCACAAACTTGTGTTTGTAGTTTCCTGTGGATGAGACTGCTCTAATTACTACTCTTCTGTGGTTATCCTAGCCTCCCAATTTTGTCACAGCTATCTATTACAGGCCATTGCTATAAGCTTGAGTAACTATATAAAAAAAAAACACAGATACCACTTGCATAAATCACATTTGTACTACCCCAAAGTGTCTAATTTGCTGTGGTTTAGGTAAAAAGCCAGGATGTCGAAGCAGAATTTTTATGGCCAGTTTGTGTATAGCAGAAAAACACCTTTAGGCCAATAAAAGCACACTTAGACTTCCCTGAAATCCTTCTGTAAAGTTTTGCAAAACACAATCAGTATCTGGGACAAAATAACTTTCCATTAAAGCAAAATGAAGAGGTAACCTGCTTACAGTTCTGACCTAGAATTTCTGTTAAAGTATAGGACCAAGCAGGAGACAGAAGAAAAGTCTTCAGATCAGCCAAAATTCACAAATTCATATATGCAACAATATATGTTCTAGAACATAGAAAATGGACAATAAATTATATGAACACAAATGCCATTTTTGCTACATAGCAGAAGTGGGAGAACGTTATAACTGTTAGGTGTAAAGAAAGCTAATTAATTCACATATCACATATTGCTGTTAATTAGTGTACTTATGTTTTTTTTTTTTTTTTCCTACAGTTTTGTCGATGGTTTAGGGCTGGTTCGGCCCGGTTCCGTGACTAGCGGGCAGAGGGATTTTGCAAAATCTGCGCCTCCAGAAAAGTGAAACAGGGGACCCCAAAATAATTAAAAACAGTGGCAACGATCTGAGGAGAAACAAATTAATTTACTAAATATGGTATCGGAATGCAAGATAACACACTATAATACAATATAATTAGAATTGAAACTAATAAATCAAATATAATGAGAGAGAGAGATTGTCCAAAAGCTGGATAGGCCTCACCATAACACTGAGGTGAGATGTGCAGTCTGGTCGAGCAGCAGGGAGAGAGTCTGATGAAGAAGAGCCGGTCAGATGACCTACCAAGGCCTTATATCTGTTCCCCCTGAGCAGAATGATAACAGCACAGCGAACAGTCCTCTGAGGAATGTAGTTCTTCTTTTCTTCGGGGATAAGTACCCAGAACACTTTAACTCCCAGTGCACTACATGATGTTATGATGTGGAATACTGATAACCAAAAATCATAAAACCATGACAAGTTTACCTAGCAATTACTTTTATCCAAATACTGTCTTTAAAATTTGATTTATTGTTGTCTCTTATTTATAGCTGCGTTTTTTGAGTATCATTACAATATGAAGAGTGTTTCAGTGCTGTAATACTTTTATCACTCTTCTAGCAAGCCATATCTAGTTTATATCCCTTGCCCAGACATGCCAGCTGCCTGCAATTTTAATGTGAGCTGTCAGAAACAGGGGCCTTGGCCATTAATTATTCTGTGAGGAGTTTCACTGTTGGTCAATAAGAAGACCACATACTTGTGAGGTAGCATCTCCAGGAAGCACACACAGACCATTTTCCCATTGCAGCTGTATGTGAGGCAGCTCCAAACATGTGCAATTCAAAATCACCTGCTGCACATTCTTCCATTATGAATCCTGCATCCACTTGGTGCAACCTCTGGGATACGTAGAAAGAATAGTACAAGGTTTCCTATCGAATGTGGACAGTACTTATTGACATACTTTTTTTTTTTCTTTTCTTTTTCCTGGAAGGTATGTAGGTCTGCAATTAGGTTTGCACTGTTCCAAGGTTCAGACATATAATTAGTTTTGAGTTTGGCTTGTTTTAATTAGTAATGACTCTGGTAGGAGGGCTTCAAGGNGGAACAAGAGACTGGAATCAGTATTGTCTATTAAGGATATTGTGCTAATGCAGTCAAAACCCATATGCAATCACTATCATGATTAAAACTAGCTGAAGGAGCATTTCTAGCATTTCTAGTGTTATTAATAAACACAAATCTGTGGATAAGAATGAGCTACTTTTTACTTGAAATTTTGAATGTGAAAAAATTTCAGTGATAACTCAGACTAGCTATTTTGTGGGCTATTGTGTTTTCACTAAGGAATTAAAATTCTGTTAAAAAGAAAAAGCTTTTTTTTTTTTTCCTTAAATCAGAAGTAAAACTCTCAATATCAAAACAATGATAAGAGAAATTTCATCATTAATAAATTAAAAAAAAAAAGCCACAACTTTAATGACTCAGCATAATCCTAAATAAAAGTGCCTTTGTCAGGTGAATAGGAGACGTTGGCTGTCTGTGTTATGGTCAATTGGTTCATTGAATCTGAAGTTCTGGCAGTATTTTTGTCATGATAATAGCTGTGGCGCTTCCATTTGAACAGCTCAAATGATGGAATTCATCTAAAAAGCCAATGTTATTTCATTTTGGGGGAAAATGGGAACACTTCTTCATGACTCTGTTCATTGTTTCTGTTTGATCATAAATTAGTACAGATTAGCTTTCCCATAATGATCAATGCTAGGTACTGTTTTTATCTTTCTTCAAAAGCAGAACCAAAAAAGCATATTTGTTCATCTTGTGCATCATGTTTAAAATGAATTCATTAGCAGCTGCCAGCCCTCAAGAAAGAGTGTCAACACTGATGAAGGCAGCCTCTAAAGGTTTCATCTTACCTTCATTTATCTGTTGTCCCCAGAAGGTATGAATTCATTAAAAATAAATAAATAAATAAATAAAAAGAAACTCAAGAGTAATGACTGCTTTTGTCTTTTGTTTAAATGTATTTAGAAAGCTGTTCGGGCTTGAATATTGGCCCCAAATGTTAATGACACCTGTTTTGTTGTATGAAAAAAAGAACAAGAGTTACAAGTCTGAACTTTACTGTAGGTCTCTGTGCTACTGTTCCCATGAAATATTACCTCCATCAGTAATGCTGATCTGATTTATTATTTTTGCAATATAGCATGCATTACTTCATTATATAATTTTGCAGGAAAATATTCTGTCTTTAAGTTGTTTTTCCTCACATAATGAGGCTAAATCCATCTAATGGGAGATAGTTGTTTATGCAAGATGGTTGAAATCATGAAACTGCTGCTATGGGTATATATTATTTTCTATTGCAATTTTCAGTCACTAGCATATAAATGTGATAAAAATGGGATGATTGAAAGACCAGTACTAGAGCCCAGCACATGTTCCTGGATGAACATAATAAGTTAGGTATTAAGCCTTTCAAGAATAGCTTCTATTCTGGATGGTAATTTAATACACAGCTTATGTAAGAATTCAGCAATTACTGGAGCATTCTGTCCTTGTAGACAAAATTTTAAGTATTCTGCATTCAGTATGCATTTTAGCTGAAAAGTTAGGTTTTGTTGCTACATAGTCATACTGCATTATATATTGTATTTGCATTGCATATATATGCATATTAATATTCTAAACACATTTTGACAAAACATATTGTTGTTAAAGGTCACTTGATTTGATTTTTTTTTGTTGCCCAGATAGGACTTGGTGTTCCCCTGACAATTTTGCTGGCACCTGAAGTGGAGAAGAGGAATGTGGCCTCTTCTCCTCTTCTGCCAACAGCATCCAAGAGAAGGCTGAACACCTGAATTCACACATTGAGGGTAAAGAGCTTTTCAAACACACACTGTTCTTATCCACAGAAATTAGATGAAAGTTTAGTGAAATCAGGCATTTTAAATAGATCTTTAAAAATTAATTGATAAATGAGTCTAGCTAAAAAATAAGGGGAGAATTAGCAAATGATTCATTAAAATATTTTACAGATTGTTCAAATACTTTGCTTATAAAGCATCTTACACATAAAATTTATTAATAAATTTTGAAATTATTTTTCACCACTTACGTTTTCAAAATATTTCAATATAAGCTTTTTCATAAATACTAATTGATTATTTTTTACATATAATGAACTCTACAACAGTTAAGCTACAACTGCATGTTTAAGTTCCACATTTCCCACCAAAAATAGTATTTCTGCCATGCTAATTGCTACTACTTTAGTAAAATCACTGCCTCTGTTGCATTAGGAGTTTAGATGAGGAAATCATTTTACAGAGGTATTGTTCTTTACTTTTATAACCAAGTAATTATTGTGATGATTATGTTTCCAGTGAAAGTATTGGCAGAACTTTATTAGCTTCAAAGATAGGATTTCTACACATAATACTGACACAATATGCATTATCTTTGTTTTCCATGTTTGAAACTGAACATAACATTAGCACAATAAAACTGGGGCTGAAATAATCTTTCAAGCTCTGTGACAGTGAAGATCACTGAAGAAAGGAAAGCTTCTTGCATCATCTTTATTGCAAGCTAAAATTTGCTGTATATCCATGTCCATTCTGAAGCATCCATTACATTGCAGAGCAACATTAATCAAACATTCTAATTGGCCTCGATACATTCTCAACATCGCCTGGACTATCAGAGAAGAAAGTATAAGTCAGTGTTAATATATATGTAAGAATGAGGCATCCTACATCCAGATCCAAATAAGTAAAGAGAGAAAAGGAATCCTTTACCTACATGGATTTTATTTAGCTGATTATGATGAAAAAATAAAAGTTCACTAAGAGTTACCAGCCATGATGTTCTTTGATGTTGTAATTTCTACCTCCACTTAANCTTTTTCTTTTTCTTTTTCTTTTTCTTTTTCTTTTTCTTTTTCTTTTTCTTTTTCTTTTTTTCCTCAGAAAGTGAGAGATTATAGTATTGCTTGTGTGACTTTAGAAACAACTTCTATGTCCTATCACAAATTCTGAACAGTGTGTTAAGCACTGGCATTATCGATAGGAAGAGATCAGAAGGTGTGATCTAATTTATGTGAAGTTTAACAGCTGTAGATGTGATTCCTGACACTTTTCTCCAGCAGTAAATTTTACTCCAGCTGACAAGAGATGTTTTCCAAAGGATGGAGCTTCTAGTTTAAATAGTTAAATTATGTTTAACCACTTAGTTTTAAACCCATGTATGACACTTCCTTGCAGATATAAGCATAAAAAAGCTTGATATTTGCAAAAAAATTAAATGTTTTTTTAAGGTATCTGTTGCCAAAGCATGCAGAAGTGTCATGTATCACTATAGAAAGGTAAGAAACAGACTGTTTCTAAAGCAATAAAAGTTTATTTTATGTTCCATTCTCTTTAACGATGGCTGCTATGACTTCAGATCTCTGTTGGCAATAAAATAAAGGGTACAAAATAATCTCCTTCAAATGTGGAAGTCCAGCACACAGCTTTTTATATCAAATGTGGTTGCTTAAAAAAAAAAAATTGCAGATGACAAAATATTACTGGCAGACTGGATGTGGATCAGAGCAGAGAGTAAAGAAATAATAGTCTTGTAAAAATCAATATCTGAACATAGAAACTGCTTTCTACAAAGAGCAGCCTGAAGGGAAAATATCTGCATGAAACATTTGTGTGCTAAAAGTGACACCTTTGCAGATCAACTTTATAGCAGCATCTGCTATGTCGATATCAGAGTATCAGAAAGTGGGAGGGTTTGTAATACAGAGTCTACAAAATAGCAGGTTGAAGTCACCCACAGAGTTTGTTTCAGAAAAGTGTAGGAATCTGCAAACCCAGTTCTGTCCACTGCTGACTGCATTTACTTTACAGGGGAAAGGAA
>JACDJE010000511.1:482777-492895 GCA_016647715.1 Pavo muticus | reverse complement strand
CGGGGCCTGTGCCCCCCTGTCACGGACTTGTATCCAGAGATAACCCGTGACAGGGGGATCAAATATTTACACAGTCAGACAGGACAAGGGGCAGTGGCTTTAAACTAAAAGAGGGCGGGTATCCACTAGACGTTAGGAGGAAATTCTTTACTCAGAAGGTGGTGAGGCCCTGGCACAGGCTGCCCACAGGATGCCGCATCCCTGCAGGTGCTCAAGGCCAGGCTGGATGGGATTCTGGGTCAGCCAATCTTGTGGGGGTAACCAGCCCACAGCAGGGTGAGGTTGGAACTGGATGGGTTTTAAGGTCTTTTCCCACACAAGCCATTCTATGATTCCATGATTCTATGGCATGAAAGATATTAAATTTTACAAGTAGACACAGATAATATATGTCACATTAAAAATAAGAAAAACAGAAAATTACTTCCAACCATAAACTTTTTTAATGAACGATCATTCATGGAAACTTTGCATCAGATCCAATTTTATGCTCTTTTTCAAAAGACTTGTTTGGAGATATGTTATCATATCACAGAACCACTGTGAGAGACCTAAATACTTGTGAAATGGATGCTTTATTCAAAATGGGTCACTTATAGCCAGTAATATTGTCAAGGATGGCCTCAGCTGTTTTTTTTTATTATTCATTTTTCTCATTGTCCAGGTTTGCTTGATATTGTCTTGTATTTTTAGCACTGTTACCTCTAAAAACCAGGATGAAGCCTTCTGCCAGAGTTGTACTATTGTTTGTGAAATATATATGAACAAAGGCGTATTTGGAAGTGCAAGCAGTTGGGAGGAAACTGCTTTTCAACACTGAAAATATTTGATGGATTGGATTCTACTCCATTGCTTCAGGCAGAATTGTTTCTTCCCCACACATGCAGACAATTCATTTATTTGTAAGGAGTTTGTGTGTACTTAGCTCTGTGTGCTAGCCTGCACAAGAATGTTTTAGAGCTCCTGTTATGGCTAGAATGAAGCTACGAACATGGAGAAATAGGATATTAGCACCTACAGGTGTAAATGCTACTGCATGATGTGCCACATATAGGAGGAGTTACCCACATTTCCTGCACCTGAAGTCAATATATATTTGGGCTGACTGAGTTCTCTGAACTAAGCACTGCAGCCTGGGCTACGGTCAAGAAGGGTTAGAGTTTAGTGCATTTTGCAACAGTACTTCTCAGCTGACACTCCATAAACACACATTTTTAAAATAGTAGAGAATTCTAATAAATTCCAGGATTATAGATGGGAGGACACACAGCCTGGACTCAAATTCTTGGCCCTGAATGCTTTGGATTTCAGATTTGGATCGTAACCTAAGCAGACAGTCAATGTCAAATTTGCTATGCTCAGAGCCTCATGTGAGCTGCCAATTGTATTTCCTATCGAGATAGCAGGAGTTTTATGAAAGTAGCAGTACTGGAGAGATTTTTGCTATTCTCCAAGTTGACTTGGAGACATGGGTCTTTATTTTCTTTATACCATTCTCAAAGTTTGGGTAATGTACTTCAGTGTATTCTTTGGAGTGCCTGAGAGAGGAATTTGTGTATAACCACCAGACTGGAAAAACTCAGCTCACTTTCCTACTTTGCTCCATGGTGGGTTCATTTATACATGAAAGGTAGTAAAATGGCAGAGGACACACATGGTGTGGTACCTAACATTCCATCAGACAGAGGAATGACCACCCAGAAATGGGTGAAGGCTCCCTCTGTAAGGGAAGGCTGTGCTCCTGCTGTAGATTCCTGTCCCTTCTGCTGGACTTCAAAGGCAATGCACAGGCTGTGGAGGGTGTAAGACCACAAGTATGCAAAAGAACAGTTAAAATCTTAGCTGGTCTTTGCAAAGTTCATGTCACACAGTCTTGCAGCATCACAGTACTGAAATCACTTCAGCCCAAGCTGGTGAAACCTGCTTTGCTTTAATTTTTAACTAGCTTTTAATGGCCCCCTCAGAGGCCAGTACTCTGCTAGGAATGAGCTTCCTTGCACATGCTTTCTGCCCCAGTGCACCCTCTACATACTACATCATTCAGTCAGTTTTTAACAAATTGTTCGTAAACTCCAGGGTGATTTTTTTTACATCTAATCACCTAATCTGCAGAAATCTAATTTAAAAAAAAAAAAAAGTTAAATATTTATTCTAACTCCACGTGAATAACACTCGCATCCTGGTCCCGTCCCGTTCATTTGTAAGAACAAGATTTAAAACATGCTACTGCTGCTATCAAACCGATGCGTAACTTTGTTTTGACTAGAAGGTACTGGTTTTGTGCAGTGTTGGTAAAGAAAGGCTGAAGGGAGATCTGACTGAGGTCTGCAGCTACTTAGCGGGAGGATGTAGAAAAAGTGGAGCCAGATCCTGCCCAAAGCTGGAAAGGAGTAGGAGAGAAAACAGATATAAGTTGGAACATGGGAAACTTCAGCTAGATGTAATAAAGACACACAGTTTTCACCGTAAGGGTGGTGAATCACTGGAAGAGAGACCTGGAGAGGTGAGGGATTTGCATCCTTTAAATTCTTTAAAACCCAAATGGACACAGCCCTGAGCAACCTCCTCTGATCTGACCTGCCTCATGTTGGGTGTTATATGATTCTAGGAGCTCAACACTGAGGTGGGTTTAAGAACATACAGCTGTGGGTGCATGCACCTTCCTACATTGTCTGTCGTCTGTAAAGTGTTCTAAGACAGTTGTGTCCCACCTGCTCTGTTCTAGCTTGTGGAATAACTGCTTAAGGTATAGCATTGCTCACTGGAAACCAAGGTACAGATTGTCCACAGGGGCATGAAGCTGAGCACAGTCCATAGGCCATAAAATGGCACAGAAGGTGGAGCAAATTGGAGACCCTGCAGCCAGGTTCTGTGATCCATAGTAGCTCCCTAGGCAACCTTAGATGTTGTTAACATCAGGTGAACATGACATACCAATTCTAAGAGAAACAATACCAGGATGGGGATTTGGTGTTGCCAAGGCACCAAAAAAACTGTTGCCTGCTACCCCTTGGCCAAGAGTCCGTCATTTCTTGACAAAGTAGTGTCCTTTAGGTAAACTTTGCTCATTATGTGCTCATTATAACACCAAAACATACCTCCATCCTAAAAGTTACTCACCTTTAATGTGCAACCACCCCCTCACTGTGCATGCACTCTGACTTTTTAAGCCCATAACTTTAAAAGTGAGGAGGGAGAGTTTTACATCAACCAGAACAGAGGTATGTAATGAGCTCCTCCTGCAGAATAAGAAATAAAACGGCTTAAGAGAGAGGGAATATTAGGGAAGACACTATTGCAGACAAGTTAGATGTGGACTGCCTCTTGGGATCAGTTGATGGGCTGAACCTCTCTTCCCCCGAGTAGGGAATTCTGTTGTGTAAGGCTCACTCTTGGCTATGCTGAGGACTCCTCTGGGAAATTCAGTAAACTCTAAACAGTTTAATTTATAATTTAGTGTACTTGTGGCCAGGCTGTATCGCTCTTAGTTTTTTTGCAAGTGCTTTGCACTGTTTTTTGGTTAACCTTGCCACCTGAGGCACCTCGTAGACAGTGAATTACTTATTGGCAATCTAAAAGAACCTTTAATTTGTTGATAATAAGCTGCCTGTTCTATAAACTAGCTGTGTGAGTTCTACTTAGGCACGGCCAAAATTCCCTCATGGGTTTAGCTGTGTGAATTCTGATTGAATGCTGCCACAGCAATAAAGAAGGGGTCATGTTAGCTCATTGAATGCCACTAGATTAACTGGGCAGCGTGCTACTAGTGAGTCTGTAATCATGATAGTTTGAATACTGAACACGACCAGACTTACAGAGCCAAATCAGATGTTACTCAAGCATTGCCTGTTAGCATGACACACGCCTGTATAAAATCACATAACAATTCACAGTACTAGATTAAAAGGTTGAAGTGCTCATGACTTCTCTTTCCTGCTGTATGCAAACACAAAATGCTCTTCTAGATTTGGCTTCTGTGTACAGTTTCTGGCAGGAGAAATTCTGCCTTAGTTTGTCTTGACAGTCTTTCAGGCGATAAAATGGAAAACCAGCTCACACAAACAATATTGTTCAGTGGGCTTTCCAAAAGGCTTTTGACAGAGACTTTCACCATGTTGTGATTTAACCCCAACAGGCAGCTAAGTAACACAGCAACTCTCCCTGCGTGGAACGAGGGAGAAAAATCAAAAAGGTAAAAGTGCAAGACCTCATAGGTTGACATAAAGACAGTTTACTAGGTAAAGCAAAAGCAATGTGCACAAGCAAAGCAAAATAAGGAATTCATTCACTACTTCCCATTGGCAGGCAGATGTTCAGCCACTTCCAGGAAAGCAGGGCTCATCACACGTAATGGTTTCTTGGGAATACAAACTCCATTACTCCACACATCCCACCCTTCCTCTTTGTTTACTCCATATTTTATTGATGAGCATGACACTACATGGTATGGAATATCCCTTTGGTCAACTGAGGGGTCCCCTCTCAGCTTCTTGTGTACCTCCAGCTCCTCACTGGCAGGGTGGTGTGAGAAGCTGAAAAGTCCTTGGCTCTGTGTAAGTACTGCTTTGCCACAACTAAAATATTGTTGATTTATCCCCACTAGTTTCCTGAAAACAAACAAACAAACAAAAAAGCATAAAATGAGCCCCTACAAAAAAAAAAACACCAAACTATTTCAGACAAAACTATGACATATCCACCCCTTATTCCATATCATTCACGTCATGCTCATGTCCTACACTTTCCAATACATTCTCATTAGTCACAACCTTTCAGTTGATACACAGATATCGTCCCTTTAGTCTATGGATCATCCCTGTGAAACGTCCATAAAATGTCCACTGAGTTCTTTTAGTCCACGACTTAGCTTCTGTCTGTGGTTGCTCAGGACAGGAGAGGCAGTGTGTTGCATGGAGTCTCTGGGTGCCAAAGACAATTCAGGTTGAGTCACTGCTGTACTTGCACTGCTCCTTGTGAGGTTCATCTTCCATCGATTCAAATGGTTCCTGCTACAGAATTTCCTTATAGCATGTAACTTAAATAAAGGGTTACAACAATTTAAAGATATATTATTACTATTACAATCTTCACTCCTTGACCTTTTGGATCAGGCCAAAGCGTTTAACGTTGCAAAGAACTCCTCTCCTTGTCCCTTCCAGTTTGGAATCGTCCATAAACTACAGTCCTTTAGAAGTGTACCTGCTCTGGCATGGCCTCATCCATCGGCCACAGACCCTTCAGATACCTACTGTATAATGTTCTTATCCACTGCGACAGATGCTTCAAAGTATTCTGGTATGGCCTTATCCACAGACATGAACACTGCAAGGTGCACCTGCTGTGCCATGACCACAGACACATTGAGATGTATGTGCTCCCATGTGGACTCATCCACAGGTCAGAGTTCCTCTGACTCAAGCTCATACTGGAATCCCAGCCTGTCCAATACGGCAGCACAGGAAAAGCAGTGATATCCCATCCATTTGACAGCCCAGGCACATACTGTTACCAAATGTTCCCAGGCACAGCAAAGCAAGATGCTAAGGGAGTATAGCAAACGGCAGAAGCAAAAGCAGTCACTAACAAGCACTGAACTCTAACATACAATAAGGCAAGCAAGCCCCGTGACAAGCACAGGAGCCTGCCAATTAGCAGCTAAACAGCTATAACATCTCTACACTCCAATTAAATCTGTCATCACCTCAAACCTTTTGTGCCCCATACTGAGTTGGTTTAACCCGGCAGGCAGCTGCTACCCAGCCACTCCCTCACTCACCCCAGGTGGGATGAGGGAGAGAATCAGAAAGGTAAAAGTGCGAGAACTCATGGGTTGAGATAAAGACAGGTTACTAGGTAAAGCAAAAGCCACACAAAGCAAAATAAGGTATTCATCCACTACTTCCCATCAACAGGGAGACGTTCCAGGAAAGCAGGGCTCATCACACATAGTGGTTTCTTGGGAAGACAAATGCTTCACTTTGAACACCTCCCCCATGATAGTGTATGAGACATCCCTTCGTCCAGTTTAGGTCAGCTGTCCTGGCTGTATCCCCTCCCTTCTCCTTGTGCATCCCCAGCTCCTGGCTGGCAGGGCAGCACCAGAAGCAGAAAAGACCTTGGTTCTGTGCTATTGCTGCTCTGCAATAACTGAAGCATTGTTGAGTTTGCAACATCACTTATCACACACATCCAAAATGCAGCATCACATGATCCTTCACAAAGAACATTAATTCTATCTATCTCAACTGAAACCAAGACACTATGGTTTTTAAGGAAACTCGCCAGAATAAAAGCACAAATAGAGATGTAACTGGCTAAAACCCAGGAGGTTAAAGGTGGAAATAAATGGAGAGTTCTCACAATGGAAAGATGGATATTTGCCTCTACAACAGTAAATGATGTTCAGAGAATGTTCAGAGAAGGATGACAAGGATGATTAAAAGGCTCCATACAGAGGAGAAAAGGAAAACAGAAAAACAAACAAACAACAAACAAACAAACAAACAAAACCAATTAGTTTGGCTGTCCTCAGTGTGAAAAAAAGATAGCTTATGAGAAAACACATTTAAGTCTAAAGATCACAAGAGACACAGAGGGAAGGTGATGAGAGAAATTTTATGCTGTGATTTCCAGGACAAGAATCCATGTTTGCCAAATAAAGGTAACAGGCATTGCAGTCAGCAGATTTCCATGCAATGTGTAGTACATGTGGAAAGTCCACGGCAAGGAACACTGTGAATTCAGGAAGTTCATATTGCATCCAACATGAGAATGAGCTGCCACTGTGAATTCAAAGTTTGCACATTATTATGTAGGAAAAATTAAAGAGGGTCAGAAAACACCCGGATGAAAACTGTCAGAAGCTGGGAGAGTACTGGCATAGACGGGTTTCTTCTTGCTCTTTTCCATGTATTTGCTTGTGGCCACCTCTGATGACCAAGCCAACCAGGAGATGGTTTGTCTAATGGCTTGAGGTTCACTGCACAGTGACAGGGCAAATGAAGACATATTAATCTGAAGTGAAAAGGACTTACTGTAGATGGGAGCATGGTCCCTTGAAGAATGTTTCTGATCCCAAAGTTATGGACAGGCACAGCAATTTTAATATTAATACTATGTTTTAAATAATTGAGAAGCTGTTAGACTATCAGTTCATGGCCTAACAAACCATGAATTGCACTGTTCTATGCCAGCTAAGGGACTGCAAACTATAATTTTTCATGGTTCTCTGATACAACAAAGCTAAAGTGTTAAGTGCTACTAAGCAGGAAACTGCTATCTATTCGGTTTTTGCCCTTAAAGAAACAGAATAGAAAGAAAGGAATAAGAAAAAGGCTGGGACAGGGCTCTGTCTTTAAGTACATCTTTGTAAGTTTGAGCAGAGCCTGCTGTAAGCTTTGGAGTGTGGGGTAGAATAATTTGAATGGCAATACTAAATCCTGACACTGAGCAAAAGAGCTTGGAAACACAAAATACAGAGCAGGAGATATCATATCCATCGTGTGCACACACTGATGGTGACCAGATGATGACACGTACACATGTCTACTGAACAGTTCCACTGTTTTTCTCTCAGGGAGCAGTTTGTTACCAGACACGGCCATTCCCTTGCTTGGCACATCCAGGATTCACTCCAACACCTTTGGAATTTTTTGCTTCGTTTGTATTCTCTGATGTCAAGGACTCTCAATCTGGTGTAGAGGTCTTGTCCAATTAACCTGCCCCAGTAGCTACAGGTTTCAGCTCTGGAGAAGCTTGAGGCATGGAGGGAAACGTCCCCTTGTCCATCAACTTCGGAGGAAGCAGTCCATAACGCTCCTGGAGGGCCTCCTTGGCATGCAGCACTCATCAGGTGTCTGCTTGGTGGATCACTCCAAGTGAAAGCTGTGTCTTCAGCATCATAGCAAAGGAGAGCATTTGGTTAGCCATACGGATGAGCCTGCACCAAACACTTGGATCTGTGTTCAGCCTTTGTGGTTGAAACCCTGCTCCACTCTGGATGTACTCTTGGCTCTATTTATTTAGCTGAAACTCATACAACTCTCAGTGCAGCAAGGATTGGACTATTTCCTCTTTTCTCTCTTCCAAGAGAAGCACTGCTCTACAAAAAGAAACAGCTTGTGTCTAAAAGTAAGTAGGCTAGCAAAAACTGGACTCATTGGGCAGCAGAAGCACTCTCCCTGTACAAAGCAGCTCATTTGCTTGTGTGGTTAAGTAAGAAAATAGGTGCCTGCCCACGTTTGGAATTTTTGGCCTGCAGTCCTGAACTGAGCCCTTGTTCAACTCATATCAACTTCTGCTGTAAACAAAAACAACAACAAAAATCACTGCTGCAACTTCATTTATAGTTAGCTAAGCTCAGTAAAGTGATGCAGGTATCTTCTCAGTATTTCCGAACACTACACAGACATATCCATGAAAGGGAAAAAAGATCCCCAAAAGCCGTGCCAATCTCATTTGAACATTAGGGTATTCACTTTCCCAACTAATCAATAATTGTTATAATTAAAATTGATAGCTGCAAATAACATGACAGAGAGCTGCTGCCAGCATACCATTGTGTATTTGGCCTGGAAAGATAGGCAGTAGCGTGGAACACTTATTTTCCAATTTGCTTTTAGCTGTGTGCAAATTGCTTTAGCTGTATCCAGCTGATTTAGACCTTGCCTAGAGGTACACTAGATTAATTGGGAGCCACACATTCATTGCTTACAGAATGGACTCTATAATTGGTGAAATTTGTTAGTGCCAGTTATAAAATAACCATATAGTTCTGCTTTTTAGTTGCCCTTTCATTACCCTTTCAGGAAAGGGGAAGAACAATTAGAACCTTTCAGACAATCAAGATTGCTTTTAAGTCTTTATGTAAAACTGCCAGTGTGTCTACAGTCAATATTTTATGCAAGCAAACATTAGTGTGAATATGGTATTGATTTTTTTTTTTCCCCAGGACTGAAAAGCTCTTCAGCATGCACAAGAGGGATTTTTTTTTTTGTCCTTGCTGTGGCTGAAATTTAGATAATGAAATCATTACGTTGCTGCTACTCTCAGCTTTCAGAAATAAACCTTTCTTCTGTTCTCGTGTCTGAACTAGGTTATTATTAAAGAGTGGAAAGATTCGTTGCAGTTTGTTGGCACCCAGAAGCATTAAAAATAATGGCCATAGCTTTTCTTAAATCCAGACTCGCCTGTTCCTTGTGTCACGGTAATACGGCCATGTTAAACCTACAGCTAAATATATAAATACCTCTATAACAGACTAATTCAAAGTTATTCATTCTTGTGACTACTGACAGATCTAGGAGTCAAGAGTCACTACCTAGGCTTATGTCAGTTTCCCATGTTATTCATGGCTTTACACTTATAAGAGAACAAATGAGAAAACAGCTACTTCTCTTCACTACAGCTGTGGTCCCTGGAGACATTCTGCACAGACCTTGTGGTGCAGAGCACGGTGCAGTTTCACACATAGGGCCTGACGGAAGCCCCAGTCACCCCACTGCTGTGAGGAGAAAAGATGTGGTTACACTCGCTGCTGCCTTAAGGCTGTTTGCCTTTTTGACTGTTTGAGACACACACGAGAGGAGAGCCTGACACAACTCTCATTGACAGTTCCAGTGATTAAACCATGTGTAGCCCTTCCCTTGCACATAACATTTGAGTCTGTTGCAATTAAATACAGACAGATGCTTCAAAGATCTATAATTTTACAAGAACTTGTAAACAGGCATAGGAGAGACAGCCTACTAGTGGCCTCATATAGGGAAATACTAAGAAGTTCACTAATTATTGAACATCTGAGAGTCCAAATAGGCAAGAAAGCCACTGAAAATTTGCCTTTACTAGCTGCCATTTCTCCCAGAATTATTTGTCCTTCAAGTTTCTTTTCCTTGGTGATTAGCTAGCAATTTACTCCTGATGGTGTTAGAATAGGGCGAACTCAACTGTTGATTCAAGAACAGCATCCAACCTTGATACTATCACTAGGGACTAATGGAGAGTAAACACAACCAGGGGAAAACACAGTCTAGAAAGGGGGGTGGGTGTGTGAAAGGGAGATAGATGGTGAAGTGGTCCCGCACTGCTCTAAGCGGCCCTGATAAACCCCTCCTCCCTCC
>JACDJE010000511.1:386885-482762 GCA_016647715.1 Pavo muticus | reverse complement strand
TGCTCGCTTTACACTTATCCATCATCCACTGCCATGTGCTTGCCGTCATCCACACAGTAAAGTGTTTCATCCCGTGGCCTTTGTCCTGCCACTGGGCACCACTGGAAAGAGCCTGGTTCTGTCAAATACTACGATAGGTAATATAAAAGTGTGATACTAATTTTGAAAACATATGAAAAACTGTGTCCTGAAGATTTCAGCTGAGATCCCCCTTATCTACACTGCATACTGAAGTGCTGTTTGAAAATACAGCAGCCAAAATAAAAGATCTAGTAAGAACGAAACTATAACTTCCCATTGCAGAAATACCCTTCCCATAGAGAAAAATACTCAAGATGGACTCTTAAAATGTGTATCAGCCAATTAATGAGAAAATATATAGGCCCTTCTTACTGATGGCTAGTAATCTAATACTGCCATTTCATGTGCCCCAAAAGAATATGAGAATTGATCTACTTAACAAGAAAACAGAGAATCAAAGCTTTCAATTTACTGCCACAACTGGGAGTGCAAATGGAGAAATACACCTCTGATTTGACAGATAGTCTCCTGGCTGATAATATTCTACTCTGCAATTATGTTCTCTTTCCCTATAGAACAGTAACTCCTGTCTTCACATGGCAGACAGAAGAGACCTGTCCTCGGTGTATAGCAGTTCAAAAATAAGAGAAATCACATTCTTTTGGAGATAGGGGAATTGCATATTAGAGATGCGACAAGCATAGTGCCTTCTACAGACTAAGCTGTCATGGCCATACTTGAGCTTGCAGGCTACCTCATGCTTTATGCTGCTTTATCTTCCGTAAGTTGTTTGGACTCAGTAAGTTCCACCTCTTGTGGGATAACAAACACTGTGGCTCTTGCTGCTGCAGACCCGTGCCACTGAAGAAATCAAACTGTACTGAGATGGCAGCTCATGAGCCAGAAGCACCATGTAAGCTTGCAGCAGCTGCCTGAGCACTCAGGACAGTCCGACTGGATCTGAAGATATATGCTCTATGTTAGCTGTGGGAAGAATACCTGTCTGTCCAGCACCAGTGCTTTATCTACTAAGAAGCACTGCAATTCACAGTATCAGTGTTTGCTAACTACACCCTTGGTTGGTGACTTATGTAGTGCCACAGCTCTTTATTCTGCTTGGGTGATCTTGCTGGACCTGTGACTCTCCAAATCCTCCTGTTTCAGTAGAGTTTAGTGCTAGAATCTTTAGGGCAGATTCAGCAGTATTTGGTTTGGTGACTTCTATGTCAAAATCTCCTGTCCTGCCTACCCACCAGGACCAGCCTTTAATCATTCCCTCCCCTCTCTGTACATAACTCAAATGGTCTACCTAGGTTTGGTAATGGGTGCTGCCGGGGTTCTGTGAGCAGGGCCCAGCACAGCCCCATGTCAGACCAGAGCAACCTCCAGCTGCTCCAGAAGAGACCCAGTAGTGCCAGAGCTGGGCCATGAGTGGCACTGGGTGCACTCTTGGACAGCAGGTTTAGGAAAACTGTCGCTCAACAGCAGCTGGGAGAGAGGGGTGAGCTGTGTGAGAGAAGCAGCCCCGTGGGCCTGAGGATGGGGCAGGAGGGTGGGAGGTGCTCCAGACACTGAGCAGCAGCTCTCTGCAGCCCACGGGCACAGCGCAGAGCACATCTCCATGTGCAGACACAGAGGAGCTCCTGATGGAGCAGTGGACGTGGCCTGGAGAAGGTACAGCTGTGGGTAGCCCACAGGAGCAGCTCTGGGCTGGAGCTGCAGCCCGAGCAGTGTGGCCCACGGAGCAGCAGGAGGGCTGGGGGAGCAGCGCCTGAAGGGTGGCATGGTGCAGGAGCAGTGCTTGGAGAGCTGCTGCCTGGGGAAGCTTATGCAGGATCAGGTTGGGAAGGATGGCATCTATGGGAGGGACCCACGCACAGCAGGGGCAGAGTGTGACCGTGGAGAGGTGCAGGGATAGAGTGTTATGGGCTGACCACAGCAGCCACTGTCCCCTGTTCCTCTGTGGCATTTGTGGGGAGGCAATCAAAGAATATAGATGGGAAGATGGTGGTTCAGTTTGTTTGCTTTTAGCTCTCATTTCTCTGGTCTGTTATTAGTTGGCAGTAAATTACATCAGTGTCTCTTACACTATGCTTCTTTTGCCCATGATGGTAACTGGGGAGCGATCTCCCTGTCCTTACCCTTCAGCCTTTTTTCCTATTTTCTCCCCCTGCCCTTCTGAGGAAAGGGAATGAGAAAATGTCACGTTGGTGCTGAGCTACTCACCAATATTAAATTACCACAGTACATAAAATGTAAAGTGGCCATCTGACATCAGTAAGTCACAAGACATCTACAGAGGCTGCGGATTTTGGCAAACTCTCTATAAAGGAAACCAGCTCATTTGAAAGTAGGAAGATCATTAAAGGGCTCAGCAGATACTGGAGGCAAAGCCTGGTATTAAATTGTTACATTCCAAAGCAGGGCATGGAAGACATATTGCGTCACTGACATTTTAATGACCTTTTCTGTCTGGAGCTCTGCTTAAAGATCAGCAGCTTGATGGGGCTTATCACTGCAAACACTTAAAACTGACCTGGTGACAGAGGTAGGGAAAGGTGTGGAGAAAAGGAATTACAAAAGCCTTGCACTGGCATGCAGAAGCAATGGAAAAGCAGAACTGTCAGGCCATCCCTTCAGTCCATCTAGTCCTTGATCTGCTTCCTTCTGCTGTCACCCGGGAAACACAGAGACCCAAAGGAAGAAGGTAGGCAGGTTTCTGAAGTGGCCAGCACAGCAGAATAAAGACTTATCAAGTAGAAACTGGTTCTGTTCAAGGAAGCTATTCAATTTGAGCACACATATTAAAGGCCAGCTCTTTTTAAAACTAAGTGCAAATCCTGTCCCTTTCAGTCATCCATGCTATATGGGGGAGAGGAAAATCTTCCCTCCTTCCCTCAAGTTATTTCTAGTGTCACATGGACAAAAGTTTTATAAAAGTGAGGAAATGTAAACTGCAGCAGGTACTACCTAGGAGGTTCTCTGATCAGAAAACTGGGGCTATTTATCCTGCATCTCATTTCCACGCTTTCAACTTTCATTGGGCTAGTTAAGAAAATATTAACAAGGGTTCGACTGAAGCACATTTCCTGCATACTCTTCTATCAGAAACAATCCCCAAACGAATCTTGCAGCAGCAAACTGAACATCCTTGTTCACCATATCCAAGGTGGGGCAGGGGCTCCGTGGGACTGTCCTGGTCCCATCCATCCTCTCCAGCCAAGGACTGCAACCATTCACTCTACCTGTCAAGATGTATGCCTTGAAATTTGTGTTCAGGGCTTAAATAGGCTTTCAGAGAATCATTTTCTCCTCAGTTCTTTTTTCATCAGGTGCTGCTATACTACTCAGTTTCACAAAGCAATCCTGAAGCATTATGCTGAAAACTACAAACAAGCACAGTTCTACATCAGCAAATTCAAACAATGGAAATCACATAACTAACACACACCATTATACCACCTCAAAATACTTCACGAGGCTGCTGAAAATACTATGTAGCTATTGAAACAGAACTAGTTACCACCTTGATCTATAGCAGTTCATCTGTCTATAATAACATCTGCTTTCCAAGTCCCCAGAGCACTTCTCTACAATATTACAGTGGATAATAACAAGTTTTCTGCATGATAAATATTGCCAAGTGGCAAGTAATAATTACCTTTGCAAAATCCTTAAGTTTGCTCATTTATCAGCCTAGATAAGAAGCTTAAGAGTTGAGAACACTATTTAGCTGGTTGCAATTACCAAGAGTCATTATGAAGATTTTAATGGTGTCCTGCAACCATCAAACTACCTTAAAATGGTTACGAAGGTGAAAAATAGTGCCTTTGAAAAGGCTTCCCCTCCCTCAGAATAAACAGACTGAACTGCTAAAAGACACTGGATACGTCAGAAAGGACTTTCTGTGCGCTCTGATAAGGCAGAATGGTCTCTGGGTCAGTAAAGGCGTTCTGAAACTGAGGTGAAAAACACATACAGGTTACTAGACTTCTTTTGTTCTCCAGTGTCTATGAAAAACAGACTTTCTAAATCTCGTGCTCTAAAGAAAGGGGTGAAGAACATAACGAAAATGACCTAGGGTTTTTCCACTTTAAATTGAAGTGGATAGCTTATGCTGCTTCCAAGAGTCAAATGTGACTTCTCTTGAATGACATCCTCATGCTTTTCTCAGTAAAAAGTAACAAGTAAGACTTGCTCAAAAACAAAACAAAACAAAACACCTTAAAGAAAAGGCTAAAACTATGTCAACTCAGGAAATGCTGATGTAAGTAAAACCATCAAGGAAAATCATAGTTCATGGTGATTTTACAGAGCGTTGATACAGAAAGCTACGTAAAAGACTAAAACTGAAACAAATGAAGAAAACAGTTTTCTTTCTAAAGAAAAGCAAAGCTGGTTCATTAAGTAATGACTGTATACCTCCATCCCCCTCTGATTCAAAGAGTTACACCGTCAGATTGTTTCTACAGGCTTGATATTTTTTCCAGTTTTTGAGGCATTAGATGGTTTCAAAATTCCTTTTAAAACTGTCATGTCTTTTGTTAGTTATATTAAGCTCCTTGTTAATAATGGTCTGCTCTAGCTACTCAGGGCATCTTACACTATCATCTATGCTATCTTAAAATCATCCATTGCTGTTATTCAGAAGGAACTATAAATAAGACCTGTTCTGTATGAAGGTGAAGCAAGACATGTTCTGTCCCCAACACTTCATGCTGAAGAGAAATAGGATGCATTAACACAGCAGAAGATATATTTAAAAACACAGCTCAGAAAGGGAAGTTGATAAAAGGAGAGAGGCAGAGAAGTAATCAAGGGTTGAGTTCATAAATCTATGTGGGTTTTTAGCTGTACAAACAGGAAGACTGAGTTTTGATGGTATCGAATGGACGAAAGCTTGAGAGCTTGTTAAGTGATCAAGTAGAGAGGAGAGTAGGTGTGAAGAAAAAGAGGAGCAAGAGAGCATGGCAAACCATTACTGAGTGTGATATTCTGAGGCAGAATGATGAGGACAGTACATTTGTTAATTGTGATCAAACAGTGGCAAGATTGTGATGCCAGAAGGAAATAAGCACTAGATTTCTTGCACGATTCTTTCACTCTCTTTGATAACAGCCAGCCTGGGGAACTACAGAAAAGCACTTCTGAAGCTCTTTTTTTATGCCAGTTTTTGTACAAACAGCAGTATCTGGTGCATTCTAGCATGGATTCATATGTTCTCTCATCTCACATCTATTGAAGGCACATGCACTGCCAGCATTTGTCACAGACTTATGACCCAGTGATTACAGCCAAGCAACACATCCTTCAGAAGCAAGGGATGGAGGAGACAGCACAAAATTAGCTCTGTGAGTTCTTAGGTGTCCCCCAAGGCCACATATGAAATTGGAAAAATGTTTCTCTTGGGCCCCATTTTCAATAGTCTAGCTAGGCCAGCTTTTACCAGTGTGTCTTTTAGATCTCCATCCTATTTCAGCCTCTAGAATTGCAAGACTGATCAAAAGCAACAACAAAACAGAACAACCTACCGCCTCTTGATTCACATCTGTTTTTTCCCAGTGCAAGCATCACAGGCAATAGCTCCCTGGCTGGGGTTTTTGGGTTGGTGTGGTGGGCTCCCACTGACGAGACGTTTCATTCCTCTAGCTGCATGGCATGGACAGATTAGAAACTCAGAGAAGTAAGTGTAATACCAAAGCCCTAGTTCACCTCTAAGAGATGTCTAGCAACATTTTGATGAAGGACAGAGTAGGTTCATTGACAGTAGCTGCTATAAGAGCAGAGTAGTAGGGTCGTTAGTTGCAAGTCACAAGGAGTGCAAGCTCTGCCTATGGACAACAAGGTACAGGTACATCTGTACCACAGATGCCCCTTGCCACCTATCAGCTTCTGCAGCCCTTAGTTCCCAGGTTTGTAAACTGCCTTCCTCATATTACTGCTTCATTCTGCTCATCATTTGGATATACAGGGATTAAATGATTACAGCAGTCGCATGTCAAGCTTGGGCATGTAGCTGAATAGCTTTTGGCTTTGAGGAGGACCGGTTGCATAGCCTTTAAGGAAGTGGCAAGCATTAAACGAAAGTTATGAAGATAGAGGGAAAAAATTAACCTTAGTGGAGGAAGACAATAAATGGCAATGCCCATAAGCCTCTCTTACAGATTTCAAGGATATAATAAAGCTATAACATTAAATACTATTTTAGCTGCTGCTTACCCTGTATCAATCAGAGTAATTCATTCCAGTTACCTACAACACAATATTAAACCACACTAAATCAAAATCATAGATCGTGTGAATTTGTAAGATCTGTTTCGCCGCAGAAGCATTAGCAGTCTAGACGGAAAAGAAATCAATGGCATATCTCAATACAAAAGCCATCTAAGCTTTTAATATAGAAGTAATAAGGCACTTATTTTTCAGGAGTTCTGTATTCACAATATCCCCATCTCCAAAAAAAGCACCCTTTTCTGCCCATTTCTGATGAAGCTAACTTGTGGTATGTCAGCACTGTGAGCCTCATGAACGTGTTCAGAACAAGATGTAAGTAAGCCACAGACGAATAACGTGTATTAAAAATCAACAAGCCTTACTACTAGTCACTAAGGGAACTGATTTTACATCTATAAAAATAAAACAATTATAGCAATATGAATGGCAGATTCATCATAGCAATATAAAAACTCCAAGTGTGCTTGTCTGCTGAGGACCTTTAATTCATCCTTCTGTATTTAGTATTCACAAGGTGGGAGAAATGGAATCGACTTCATAAACAAGCTCTAACTTCCATTAATTCACCCTGCCAAAAAAAAAAAACCAAAGCAATATTAAACTTTAAAAAATAGTTTCAACAGGTGATACAACTGGGATATGTAGGAAAGGATAGAATTTAAAGCCTCAAAGACCTGACCAGTAAATCTGACTTTTCTTTTCAAGTTACAATTAGTGTCTTCATATTCCTGTGTACTGTGTTTAGTGCAATACAACAAAATAGGCGATACGGCCACAAAATGGATTTATTTTGTGGAAATACAGGTACCAATGGTTAAGCACAGCAATGGCCTTTTTCTTTTAAGCTACACGTTCTCCATTTTTGCGCACCTGCTCATTTTGGAGGGCAATACAGATATCACACAAAAATCACCTGTATTTTATAGTAACACAGCTGTGCTAAAAAAGGCAAACCTGTAGTGCCTTTTCAAGTACCACAAATGCCACCTGAGTCTACCATGGGCCTCTTCCAAGCCTGCTGGGGTCAACAGAAAGAGGTCTGCTGCTTGGGTCCCACACTGCCCCTGGGAGAAGACAGAGCTGCAGGCCCAGCAGGGAAGGCAGAGAATCGCTGCTGGGCACTCTGGTAACTGAGTCCCAGGGAATGCTTCTGAGACACAGACTAGGAGTTGTGTGGCAACTTCAGGCTCTGCTACCTACGCCTACAACACATGTTTTTGAAGTGGCCCATAGACACCAAGAAAGTACAAAAACAACTTTTTTTCTTTATTCTGATTGCCAAATTATTTAAGGCAGGTATAAAAATGAAAGCATTCAATATACATTTTACATAAAATAAACTAGATTACAGCATAAAACAAGTAACCAGGCAATGGCATTAAAGTCTCTCTTCTAAAACTGGATAATTGTAAACATTAAAAAAAAGACTGCAGGACTATTCAAGTAATAGAACAATCACAGATGTCTTCTGTTATGCAGGCTATTGGTTATCTGCCATTCAAGATTATCAAAAAAGACATTTCATTATTCACAGATGCTCATTATTTTCCATTTAAAAATTTTACATTATGTACAACACAGTTTTTGTGGTACTAAGATCCCCATGCCTTCCAAAGGTATATTTTTCACAATACACAATTACAATGAAACAGCGAATACAGTAACATTTTACACTGATGCATCTTAATAGAAGCCACCAAATAGACATCTACATTGTACCAAAGTGTCATCACAGTTAGCCTCTCTGAGAGCTTGTGGGAAATATCAGAAGGGTACGCAAGGTTCAGGCACACTGATACATAACATTATTTATTTACAATTCGAAAGAAAAAAGAAAAAAGGAAAAAGAAAAGAAAACAGAAAGAAGAAGAGAAAAGAAACAAACAACCTTTTGTGGTTAACGCTTTCTAAACATGACAAATACATTTCTCCTTTTACTATGTGGTTTGCAACTTAGCAGCAGACCCTGTGTGTGAGCCTGGTTATTGATACAAAAAAAGTAAAGAATATATATATATTTTTATATATATATGTATATATATATACGCATATATATATATAAAAACAGAAGTCTAATTACAGCAACATTTGTTACTCTGTGATAAAATCTGCAATTTACAAAAATGAAATGACTGGTTTTTGCCTGCCATTAAGGCATTTCAAATTAACACCATGGAACTGATGTCTGTAATAAAGCGCTTCCTCATGTGATCCAGTCACATGACAATGTACATCTCCAAACTCATCATTCTCTGAAAAGAGAAAGAAGAACGTTTTAGTACGTGGTGTTCTCTTCTCCCTAACATTTTCTGCACCTCGGATACACTGTGAAACAAAACCTGCACAGCACTCTCAAGCCCAAGCAGGAAAGACATCCAAGCCACGTCCTCTTCCTTTCCCTGCCAGGAACATACTAGCAGGTAACAAGCACCAACATTTACCTTTTCTATTTTGAAACCCTAGCGTGCATCAGATCTTTCTGACCTAGCAACCTTTCTTATTCAAATAATTCCAGCTGAGAGCTTTGCATGCCCATTTGTTTTCAGAGTCGGCTTTCAGAAAGACAACCATAACCACAGAACTTTATAGTACTAATACTAATAAATTAAACTCTAAGACTTAACAGGGCAGCAACGAGAGAGTCCCTACTGTTTGTGGTGCTTTGTGCTTTTCAGCTGAAATGGGATCATTGTTGTATGGAAAAGTCTCTTCCCTCTTGAAAAATAAGGATGACACTTGGAGAGTAAACTCTACTGAAAACCTAGTAAAACCTGAGAGGCAAAACCCTCTGACAGTAAAATCAGCAAACCAGGCGACTTGCAGATAAGATAAACTCTAAAAGTTTTCTTCATAGGATGCAGATCTAACTGAACATGAAGTTTAAATCCCTTTTTAAAAATAAATAAATAAATAAAAGTGGACCTTCACTTATAACTTCAGTATCATTTACTTTATCTTAATAGTACCAGTGCTTATAACTTATGGAAAATCTCAGACGGCAGACTACTTGTCCCCTGTTCATCAACTACCTTATAATTAAAAGACAAAACAGGACAAAATGTGACCTTAATGAGAATAAAACTATGATTATCCCAGAGTTCCAGTCTTACTTCCTCCTTAACAACTGTGCCACACAAGGAAATTCAGTCAGGTTATACAGTCTACTATTTGCTTTCTCCTCTCTGTGTTAAGATATACAACTTAAGATTTACTGGCTATTTACCTTCTTTGTGCAGGAAACATACCAGATGCAGATGCCTGCGCAGCCACCTGCTGAGTGGCAACAAGGGCAGCAGAGGTCAATCCTGAGGGAAAGAAGAAATGAAGGAATGTTGATGTACTTCTGGTTTTAATGGGTCTTTGTGAGAAAAGGTAGGAAGTATTGCTAGGGCAAACAAACAAAAAGCACCACTGGGAAATGGTGGGGCGTCAATATTACACAAATGGCAAATGTTTCAGGCAACAGTATTAAGGAAGCCTGCCCAGTATGATCTATGTGCCTTCTTGTAAGTACACTGAATGGTCCTTGACAGATATTTTACAAGAAAATACAACATTCCTACTGACTGTATTCCTTTTCAAGTACTGCACTGCATGCTGCTAAATGGCTTGTATGAATTCCTAAACAGGAAGCTCAGTAGAAGTAATAGGTACCAGGAAACAACAAGAACCAAAAGTCACCGTGAATTACAGACACGGCATGCCAGCTGCTCAGAATACAATGCTTTCATAATGACTTATCATTTTACAGTTTTCCTACTGAACAAGCATTAATGCATCCCACAGGCATATGTACCACTGAAACAAACTGAGACATGTCAAGACTTTTACAAAGGAAAAATAGCTGCTGAGGCACCAAGTGAACATAATGAATTAATGATGTCATTTTAGCCAGCAATTGTGATAGCATGTACTTTGCTGCATGGGAGGAAACCTCCTTTTAATTCAGCTAGAATCCAGACTTAGTGAATAAACGGTCAGAGACTGGGATAAAACCTAGGGAGAATGAATCATGTCTCACTGTGCTGCTTTTCCCTGATTGCAACTTTGTGCGCTGCATTTGACAAAACACAAAGAGTTCTCTTTCAGACACTGGAATGATAACAAGCTCAAACCCTTGTGACTACAATGCCTTGTACATAAAATATGCTCATTATAAAAAGCTTTTGTCTTTGCTATACTTATTCCGTTGCTTACACAATCCTAATTAAACAAAAAGGAGGTTGTTTGTTTTTCACCGCCTTTCATCCAGTTAACGTCAGTTTGCAACAGGAATCAAAGCATTCACACGAATGACACAGCCTAACTGGTACATCTTTAATGATATTCTAAATAGCAGTTTTGGTAACAAAACCTCTTATCTCTCGGGCATGAGGTTATTTATTTTAGTCCTTGTTGTGAGTTTCCAAGCCTTCTTCCTAAATGTAACGCGTTTCTGATTTAACAAGGGGATCTCTATTCTAAATGCTTCATGCAGGCACGACGTGCAATGTCAAAGCAACAACCTCACAAGGCAAGCTAATCCTATCACTCAAAACCTTCTGCTCACCTTGAAATGGGTCATATTGTCCAGGTATAAGCGGGTAACCCATTCCAACATGTGTGTGATGGTGTGTGTGGAGATGTCGCTGGCTAAAAGGGGAATGACGATCTCGTTCCCTTTCTGCTTCCCGTTCACGCTCAGCTGCCGATTTTTCCACGGGCTGGCAATAAAAGGTGGAAGAAAACTGATGTGAGATTAATTATTTTTTTTTTTAAAAGAAGGAAATCTCAGCAACAACAACAACAAGAAAACACCTGCCAATATTAAATGCCAAGGACCTTTTGCATTCAAATGATGAAGCTAATAATCCAATGGATTATTGAGCTTGACTCTAACATAAAGCTGGCATATCTGCCCAACAGAAGAATTCAACAAGCAGAGATTTTGGCACAACACACTGCAGCACGAAGTCACTATGCTGACTTCCAGTTTTACGTACCCTTAACCTTGGCTGACTTGCCAATGCCTGAACAACCTATTAAAGCTGGTGAGACTTCTCAGCCCTCTTTAAACATTCTAGGGATCAAACCTGTCTGAATAGCTAGAAAGCCGTTTTGAAAATAGAATGAAAGTCAGTGACTTGCTCACAATTAAAAGCAGCACCAACTTGTCTGAAAGTCTTGGTGTTTGTGCCAACACTGGAAATCTTCAGAATTGAGGACTAGTAATCTGCTGTTTGGAGGATATGGCTTCATGGCAAATACAAGCAGGGGATATTACCAAATCCCACAGCCCAGCTTCCCATTTCATTTTCTGTTTCCAAACAGAAGCTTCCTACATAACTGCAATAAACTGTTCACCAGAAGGTATCTCTGAATCTAGGCTCCATATGAGTCCGTCCATTTAAGTTAGGAAGACTCTGAGCACAAGAACCCTGTTATATGTGTCACTTCTAACTTGTGCCACAGAAACATCGTGACTTGAAACTGATTTTAAACAATACTACAGAGAAGCATTATGTATTCAGTGCTTGATGCCAGACTGTGTGCTTCCTAGAATGATGCTCTTTACACATCTCCAAATGTACCACTCCTGAGTAACAACAGATGAAGCCTTACAACAGGGGACTTGCTGCGATACTGGCTGGCATGCTGCTGGAGCAAATCCAGTGCTTTGGACTCAGTGGTTGATTTCGCATTGATGCTTGGGCTGGTATTGACTTTCTCCGCCTCTTCTCTCCCTGACATCTTCCCATAAACTGGGTAATGAAATCCTGGAGAGAGATATGCCCCTGCAGGTAAACAAAAGATACAACATCAGGTTACAGTTTTCACATTTTGGTTGCATTGATGCAGCAGAAGGGGATGCCAGGACAGAGGGTAACACCTAGATCAGATCATGTGGCTACCAGACAGCAGCTTTGATCTTCTGTTCTTTTTTTTTTAAATATCTACTTTATCCTGATGGCTAATTACGGAATGGAGATTATAAAGAGGGCTGAGCTGATAGCCATTTCATACATTTATGGGTCTTTAAGTGAAAGAAGTAGTAACTATGATGGTTTTGACAGTAAGTGCTTAGAATATTTTTATAGGCAATAAGCCTATATATCCATCAGTCTAACAGCAATAGCAGACAGTCAAGAGTTGAGGAAACTCTAGCTGGAAAATGTGACAGTTCAAAAAAGGAACATTTTGTGTTAGATCAGTTTAATCTATAGAACTTTCCCAAGTGGAAGCACTAACAACACAAACGTCACCCGCAAAGCTTCTAATTTACTCTAGCTACTATCAGAAATATTAAAATTCAAGCTTTACTACACTTTGAATGTGCAAATCTTAACTAGTGCACAAGGCAAATTTCAGAATACATACCAGGATAGCTGTGCATTAGGACAGGAGAGACTGCTCGATAGGCTGGATGGTTGGGATCATACATCTGTGGATAAGGATAAGCATGCAAGTACTGGATATATGACTGATGCTGACTCATAGGTGAGGAAACTGCTACTCTAGCACCCCGAGAGTCCTTCCAATTTACAGGAGTCTTTCGATCATCGTTTTTTATCTTGCTCTCATCCACTGATTGAGAATCAGAACGCTTGACCTCTTTAGGCTCCTCTTTAATGCTTGCTAATGAGACAGGAAGGTTAGGCAGGGAACTTTCCTTGTTAGGTGTTTTTCTAGGGCTGTCTTCTTTTAACTTTTTATCCCGATCAAGTTCTTCTGATTTTTGCTGATCAAGGTATTTAGGCTGATAGACATAATGATGCCATGTTCGTGTATCTGGATCCTAATATGGAGGAGAAGAAAATTTTTGTTCTGAACTTATACGTTGAAATAAAATCATTATTGATATTCCTCACATTTCACTTAATGCACTTTTAAGAGCTAGTTTAATAACATATCCATATTACACAGAGATTTGCTTGCTACAGAGTGCCTTGAGCTCAGAGTCAAACCAATATTCCCATGAAAGACTAAGAGGCTATTATCAAAATTTAATTCAATTGCTTCATCTTATATCCTTCTTCATGCCTTTAACTAGTTTAATCATGAAATACATACGCATTGTATCAAAGTTCTGAGACCACGCTATTCGTAAAACATTTTAATTAAAGCCCACAGAGATATTTTCCCAGTAGAGAGCAAAAAATATCTGTGAACCACAAAATTAAAGCTGCCTAACGATATGTCAGAGCATTTAGATTACCTGCAACAGTGAATGCAAAAAACAGATCTAGCTGAAAAGATGCTTATGCTGTCTGATATTACAAACATTCATAAATCAGTGGAGGTCAGACATTTCAGCAGGCTTCTCCGAGTTGGCAGTCTTGTTTTAAGCTTGTAAAGTTACACATGGACAAGCAATTCACAGTGTCAATACCACAAGGTTTAGGGTACACGTACAGGGTATCACAAAAATTCATTTTTTTGCTTAATATATTACATAAAACAGTTTATAAACACTTCATAGAATTAAAAAGGTGACTTATTTACCAGACTACATTAAATCCGTGCTGAACAATAATAGCAAGACTTTTTTTTTTTTTAATGCAAAATATGGAACAGCTAAGTGCAAACACTGCTCTCACAGATACATACTTGTGGCACATGCAATGGAAACATAAGCACAGAATTAGACGCTCAGACTGTCTGGTTCAAAAACTCATTTGAATCAGCAGAAATCTTCTTCTTCTCAGGCCTGTGCCATCTCAGTTCCTTTAGAGCTCTCCGACTCCCATTCACCTGACCCCACTGTCTCTTGAAAGACAGACTGCTAGGGTGAAGTTTGGGATGTATCGTACTCCAGAACATGAAAGTGTTAAGCACTGAGGCTCCAGTTCAGAGCACAGAGACAGTAACGTTGCCTGGAATGAAGGAAATTTGACATCTAGGAAGGTCAGCATGAGCCACTGGATGAAATTCTGGTTCCACTGAAGTCAACAGCAAAACTATCACTGACTTCAATGGAGAAAGGATTTCATCCATTGTGTGGGTCCGTAGGGGTTTGAGGTTGGTTGAGGAGAGAAGGGGAACTAAACTGTTTCAAAAAGGTCACCTTGGGTTAAGATAACTAGCTGAGCTTCAAGCCAACTCTTCAAAGAACCAGCTCACCCATCTTTTGTAAATGCCAACTGTCACTTAACAAAAAATAAAAAAAATAAAAAAGGAAACACTTCAAACCATGTTTCAAATCTACTTCAAGTCCTCTCACAGTGGAAGCTGCTTATGTTGAAACGCCTCATTTCTGAACTAAGCAAATTGCTTAGCTTTTACATCTAAAAGAGTAATCTAATTATTTTTATTCATGGATGTAATTTAAAATAGTCTGTTCAAGTCTTAAGTCTGGATCCTGTCACCACCTTGCTAGATCTTTTTTTCTCTTTTCAAGCAGCTCAACTGAAAGGTCTATTGGTCTATTCACAGACCACAGTACTATCCAGCATGAAAAAGGGATGGCGGAGCTTGCTTGACTGCAAAGGTAGAAGAACATAGCAAAATCAGGGATAAAATCTCACACATTTTAAACCAAGACACTCTTGTTCCATTTCCTGTGATCTCACCTGTTTAAATCTTGTAGTTGGATCTACCCCCGTTTGCTTCATGGAGTCCATGACAGATTTCATCTCCACAGCCTCCTTTATGAGCTGATGGTTTTCCATTTGTTTGGCTTTGAAACTGTCAGACTGAAGCTGCTGCTGGTGATTGGAAAGGATCTGTGATTTGCTCGTCTCCTCACCTTTGTTAGGGACCAAAGAACCTATTTTAGTGTTATTTTTGCTCGACTCCGGAGTTGAAGGAGCCTTTGAAATAGTTGCAGATGGAATATTTTTCTGCTTATCATCCTTTCCAATTTCCTTCAAGGGAGGTTCATTCTTCCTTTCACAGTCCCTCCCAGTCTGTACCAATTTCTGTTCTGCTAGCCGCTGGTCCTCATAATATTTTTCATACTGCTGTCTGTAAGCAGGGTTAGAGGCCATTAAGGACTTTTGGTCCATATAGAGCCCATAGGCATACTGTCCATAATAAAGTGACTGAGCAAGTGCAGGGTGTCTTTGCGTTATTACTGACTGATGTTGTGGCTGCAAATTGGAGGAACCGCTTTCGTTTTTCTTGGCATCTGACGGTTCTGCCTTCTCTTTCTTTTCAGCCTCTTCATCTGCCTCTTTTTTGATCTTCAGTCCCTGTGGGGTACTGCAGTTTCCAGCTGCTGGGGCACTGACCTGTCCAGACTGCATGTAACTTGGAGAATAATAAGGATCGTAGCCATGGTAATAGGGAGAATGGGACTCTTTCGCTTGTGCCGATTGTGATGTGGTTGAAGAATGTACTTTCACAACACTGTCCTTATTAGAAATAATATCCGAAGGAGAGCTGGCCTTTGACCTCATGCCCTCTGACCGGCTGTCAGAGCCACCGTCATCAGCTGCATCAGAAATATCAGAGTAAGCAGGGCTGTTGGTTTTAGCAGCAGCGCTATCCGCACCATTTTGTGTCAACACATGCAGTGGCGCCATTGAAGATTGTCCATTCACCAAAGTGCTGCATTCCATCCTGGAGGCACTCCCTATAGAAGGGCTGGGCGCATTGTCTGTGAATGTGTAAACCTTATCAGCTTCAGCCTTAATACTTGCCATCCTGCTCTCTTGAGACTCAGAAAGTCCATTAGCTAACACTTCATTCTTGTTGAGATGGTCCTTTAAAAAATGTCCAGATAAATCTTTCCCAGACCCTTTTGAATCCTCTAGCTTTCCCAGCTTAGAATCCATCTTAGGGCTTCCACTCTCTTTGCTTTCTTTGTCCTTTAGCTTTCGCTTCTCCCTTTTCTTTTTGTCTTTGAGTGATGTGAGAGCTGGGTTTACAGTGCTTGGCTCTCCCATAATTGTGGGCTTTGGTTGAATAGGTTTTAGCGGAGGGCTCTTTGGTGTCGCCTGAACAACAGTAGTTGTTAGAGAGGGCAGTCCTGGTATTGTCCCTGTAGTGCTGGTTGTAAAGGCTGTAGAAGGTATAGCTATTAGCTGGGGAGGAGCCGGTGCTGGCGTTGGGGCAATGGGCCGGGCTGTTTTCAGTTTGGAAATGTTTTTATCCACTTTGCAATTATTAGCTTTCTTGCCTTTATCACTCAAAGTCTTCTTGTCTATTAACCCTTCAGCCTCCAGTTTTGGCATTTCAGTTTGCAAATTGCCATCTGTTACAGAGCAATTATCCAGTGTGGCTGACATGTTAGAAATTACTGGAAGGCTGTTCAGTTCACTGTTCAGACCCTTCTTTTTGCCTGAATTCTTGCCAGTTTTGGAACTGATAACTGAACTGGTGCCATTGCTGGTCGGTTCCCTTTTTCCCTTGGGGGTCCCTGGGGTAGTAACAGAGGAAGGAGATGTTGGTGCTTTCAGTGGATCAAAGCCTGGCAAATTTGTGCTTGGTTCACTGCATTCAAGTGCCGTGTTACTCAATGGTTCCTCACAGTCTGAAATTTTGTCTTCACTGTCAGGCTCAAACTCCAGTTTGTTTTCTGGGTCTAAATGTGCATGAGCCTGATGGTATCGTAGTCCATTAATGTGCTTGTACTTTTTGTTGCAGTTGGGGTGAGGACAGTCAATCAGCACTGGAGAAGAGCAGCCTTGGTCCAAAAAAGTAGTCTCTGGTTTCCCCTGTGGGGTGGTTGGAGTGCTTCTGGAATTAGTACGAACACGTTTTCCACACTTACTGTCCTCTGAACTGGAGTTCAAGTCTAACTCCATAGGAGGCTTAGTTTTTCTCTTGTTTGTAGACGAGGGGCTGGCTTTGACTTCATCCACGGAGCAATTTGGGGGTGTCCTGCGCCCACTTGAGTTAAGGCTGCCCCTCCTTCCCTTTCCATTAGCACCACCTCGATTCTTATTCTGAAGTCCTCTAGACTCAGTGAAACTTGTATCATTTCCAGGTATAGCCACAGCTGCAGCAGACCTTGCCCGCTTCCCCCTGCCCCTTCCTCCTCGCATTTCCAGGTCACTCGTTGGAGATTCACAAAACCTAAATATAAACAAGAGCAGATGTCATCAGGAGGAGCTGTGAACTGAAGAGATACGCCAAAATAACACTGCTTCCCACAACAGAACCTTCATGTGTATTAAAGGGGACAGATGTCCTTCCAAATAAGAGTGTTACAGTCTCAAAAAGAATGAGATTTAAAAGAAGACAATAATGGTAAAAAATGAGACTACCTAATTAGAATGGAGAGAAAATGCTTCCAAACCTATGGAAATTTTTTTTTTTTAATTAGTCTCCCTTTGTTTGAATCCCATGCATCCCCCACTCCCTCTCAAAAACACAAGGAAATAAAACCTCCCACCTGCAGGCCCCCAGTTTTCAGTGTAGATAAAAGAATTACTCATTAAATGGCCGCATGTTTTCAATTATAACCATTTGCTTTTTATCATCTCCATACAATCTCTTGACAGGGACTGGGAGTGAAAACTCACTCAGCACAGAAAAAACACGCTTAGAACAATTGCCTACCTGGGAGGGGCCCAGTCATGCTTTGTGCAGTCCAGCAGCGTTCCCACGTAAGTCTTGTTCCTCCACGTAACGTTTACCACCAGGACACCTGCCAGTGGGAGAAAAACAAAGTATTATCACAGCCAACATCACAACAACTGGGGTAGGGTTTTTTGTCTTGTTTTGTTTTGTTTTTTTCTTCTGATATTTTTCCTTCTCCACAAAGTCAGAGCTTTTTTCTTGTTTGCTTTCAAACACTGTGGTCTATACACTTCCTCTTTCCTGGTTTCAGTGACCTCGAGGTGAAACCCACAGGAAAGAGAGCAAACAAAAAAGAACAAGAGCACGCGTGCAAGTATGTGCGTGTACGTGTATGTGTATGAGAGTGTGCATGCCTGACTTTGTGCGTAATCAAGACAGAGCTGACAGAAGGAAATGGTTTTTGCCATGTCCTGCTGTAAAACGGCAACACTCACCTCTTAATTTCGCTATTATTGCACATAATTGCTTTTGCTTGGCAGCCAGCCAGCGTAAACTGAGCACCAGTCACAGTGTTTAAATCAGTAGGTGACCAAGAAGAATCTGCTTTGCTTTGAACAATATGATAATGACGCTTCTATGTATTTGAAATTGCATACATCCAAATACACAAACAGGCACACACACACATCTAAGCTCTCTTTAGATGACAGAAGCATCTATTATTTGCCTTGCCTTTTCATCTGTGAGAAGCAAGGGACTAGACATGAAATCACAAGCATTTAGTAAGACTGAGAGAAACAGCAATGAAGATATGTAGAAAGAGGGCTCTTTTAAAAAATATATACTGTAATTTAATTGCTTCTCCATTTAAAATTGCTTTTAAATGCAAATAGATCTGCCCACCTAAAGGTAATTGAATCTTGGATAATTTTCAAATTATCCCTCTGAAATGCCTGTGTGGTAAGGCTATCTTAAATGACCAAAAGATAAACAGGGGGGATGGGAAAGTCATTTAAATGTTTTCAGCCTCCCCTCCAACAGATAACACAGATAACTTATCTTGTTTATGGACTAGCTGACATAATGACCCCTTTAATTCACAACCACACGTAAGCATGAGTCACCTCTTCTCATTAGAACATACAGTGGAAGCACGTGTATTTTACTTAGCAAAGAAAGGCATAGTGCAAAAACGTTTCCGACCTGTAAGAAGCATTAAGACACACTAATTTGCAGCTGCCAGCCGTGTGACTTGTTTTCCCTTTACACTTCCCTTCTTCTAACTCTAGCTTTTACATAACAGATATAATAATGGCATTGTGCCAAACGTTTCTAGCCTGTCTGCTTGCTTTGTCTTAGCAGTGTGATTTCTAATTTTGCACACAACCTATCCCTCTCTGCTGAGCCAAGGTAAAGTAAACATGCAGCTAGCAGCTTATTTCCTCAGGGGCCTTTTAACATCAAGGAAGCGTTTGAAGTGTTGTTAGCCGAGATACAAAGGAAGAAGGGATTTCCTTGAAAATTCTCTGCAGCAGATTTAGAAATCATTCCTCATGTGGTTTTCAACCACCCCTACAACAGGATGGCTACAGGATGCAAGGGCTCCTCAGGCCTGGATCCCTACCCAGGCACCTGGAAGGACTGGAAAGACTGTGGCCATACTGGACCCCTCTGCCCATGGCTCCCATGGCCTGGGCCAGGACTGCAGGGGGACGCGGCCCTTGGCCTGTGTTGATGCCAGCTGTGGCATCCTGGTGGTCTCTCTGGTGTGTTGGAGACCCAGTCATTGAGAGAGATGCCTGCAGCCACATGGCTATGGCACAGCCATCCCACACCATTCTGTCCCATTCCTGGGGCTTCCAGGAGGGAATCAGTACTGCCTGAGTGCTGAGTTGGGTCATTTGGGTCCATCATCATTCTGTAGGGCTGGCAGCACTCTGTGCCTTGAAACCTGTGTGCATCTCGACACACCTCAGAGTCTCAAAGTGGAAATCAGGCTTCACTATTGGAGCAGTGCCACGCTCAGCCCCCATCAGCCATCCACATACCTGGAAAGGCTGCTCCACTGGCAGCCCTAGTGCTTTCCTTCCACACCAAGTAAATCTCCATCTTCTTCAATATTTGTATTCTTGTCTCTCTCTTAATGTGTGCTATATTTAAAAATTAATTTATTAACAGAGCTGAGTTAACTTTCAGTAGAAATTACAGTCTGTTATCTCTTATTAGAAAAGAGACCAAAGGAGAAGATGTGGAGTAGGCATAATAATAAAACCCTGAAATCAATAAACATTTCAGTAATCTTTAAAAGACATTCAAACGACCTCCAAGTGTAAGAAAGTCAATACCTCACAAGTAAACGTAACTAAGTTCCTCTCTATCCTTACACTTACCATCTCATTAAGTTTGTTAGTCTTAGTGAATGTCCCAGTGTATAAGTAGGAGGGAAGATTAATCCCCATGCTGTATTAGAGCAACTGTGTTAAGGATTCAATTTCCTTTACCTAATGAACAGCACATTACTCAACCATAGGTAAGACTCTGCAGAACAGGTAGTGAAAATAGCTCATTTAATCATCTAAAGTTATCAAAGAAATGCGTCAAAAGAATAGAAGTAACATGAGAGGTAGGAGTGACCCTGAAAGCAACATGCAACTGGTAGGTCTCCTAGACCAAAGTACTTGGAAATGAAAAAGGATATGAGACAGGTAAATAGTCTACTCATTATGTTAGAGGCATTACTGAAGATAAAGGATTATTAATGCTGAATCCAGTCAGCGTGTACTATTTCAAGCTTCTTTGATCCAGAATTCTTGTCCTTGTACAGAGCTCAAGCACAAAAAAAGAACCTCCAAAGTTCAGGACACAGCATTTGGCCTTGCTGAACTTCATCCCACTGGCCTCAGCACAGTGATCCAGCCTGTCCAGATTTGAGCACACAATGCAAGTAGCCACGGATGCACTGGCCCTTCTCTAACTTGATCGTGTGTGCGCGCCTATGTTTATACTCTCTCTGTGTCATGAGATAAGTAACATATCAAACTTCACCAGGGCTGCATCAAGTCTTAATAAGTCTCCATGGTGTGAGACTTCTCCGTACATCAGACTATACATTAGTCTGCAACAGTCTTTTAACAATCATTTTCTTTGCATTGTCTGAACAAGAGTGAAAATGTGAGGGCAGTCTGAAAATCCCAGGAGTTTCATACTATCTGAATACAGAAATGTATTTTCACTTTTAAAACAATGCCCAAGAGGCCATAAACAACCTAAAACAACCACTACTGTATAATGGAAGAAGAAATCAGATGTTTGTAATGCAGTATATCTAAGGGTATCTGGAGTCTCAAATTCTAATTCAGGAAAACTGGCCAAAATATCTAGTCCAGTTTTTGTGAAATAGAGCCCCACAACAGGGATATATATAGATAAAATGTTTCTTCTACCAAGTTAAGGTTGTCAACTCAGTTTTAACAATTATCAGAGCACAATTCACATGATTTAGATTTAATAAATAGAAACTTATCCCAAAAGAAGAGCACGGATTTCATGATTTAATTCATTATTGTTATTCCATATGCAAATCACACAACCACTCACTTACAATATTTCTGAAATACAATACAATGCAATACACTTCGCAGTGTCAAATATGCTAAAATAAAGCAGCTACAAATAAGAAATAATCTTTCCAAAATCTCAAAAATTTTATCTGATGCTCCCCTATTATTATTAAGGTGTAGGCACAATAATTGGTCAACAATTAATGCACAGGGACTGCCAAAAGCAATCTCACAGAGGAAAATGGGGTCACGTTTCTTAGAAGCCTTACAATTCAATTCCCCTAAGCTTGTCCATATCTTTCCTGTCAAAATCAGCCAAGATAGGACCATATACAAAACTCTTAACATAAGGTGAAAGCACACACAGAATGTCACCTCGTGTCCACCACTGCTAATGGAAATCCCCCCTTCACATCAGGGGGAATTTCAGTGGCCTGTTGGGAGCAAAAAGAGATTATGTACATTGGTGTTTTTATTTCATGTTGGATGTACTGAGTTTTTTTTCAGTTCACTCATCACCTTAACAACCAGAACACGGGTAGCTAGTCTGGGTGAAAAAAAAAACCAACGCTACTTAGGAAAAACCAATACATGCCTAGAAGAGCACAAAACCACCTTACGCAAGCAGTCCTGATAGATAATAACATAATAAACTGCATAAAATAAGGGTGACAATTTCCACTTGGATTTTATCATGGAACAAAAGGTCAAATATTACAAAAGTGATTTGTAATAAAATCACTTCCAGAAAGGAAACACTTTGTATGAATTCTGTGGATGGGATATATCTGCTGCTTCCCTTCCCTACCCTAAAATTCTTTCAGTGATTGCACAGCAAAGAACATCACTAAAATGTCATTGGATATTTACTGTTAATTACGTCAAACCAATTAGAAAACAAAGAAATCTACACTATTTCCTCTCTATTTGAAAACAGCTATATTCTCTTACAGTGAGCATAAGAGAATGCAGATGTGCTATTTTGAAGTAAGTCATCATTATCATAAGGCATATTTAGCACCAAGAGAGGACAGTCAGCATGTTAACTGCCTTCATATGGCACTTTTATCAGCTATGTCAAGCTCGTGAGGATATCCTTAAGTCTCATAAACATACACTCTTGTAGATATCCTTTCATCTAAAGCAAAAAAGGGACTTAGGGACCTAGTCTAAGGTAAATATTTATTTACTTAGTTAGTTATTGCTTTCATGGCTTCATTTAATGCAATAAACATCAGCTAAGGATTTTTAAGCTTTGTATTCAAAACTTTGAAAATGAGATCATGCTGTCAGGAATCAAATTCTCACATAAGTGTCTTGAATGTAGATCACAAATGTTTTAAATACAGGCTTTAGAAAACAAACACGTTCAAAGTCCAATTTAAGCAGATATTTCTCAGTTAAGCAGACTGGAAAGCCTGCCTTAATATTTTACAGCACAGGCTGCTTTTTTGTTCAGAACGCAGTGCTACCAAATTCTATTTTAGTTCACGCTGACTGTATTGCCAGACAACTCAAAAGACTGAAAGAGACAGTGCGTGTGCTTTCCTTTTTTAAAAGGGATCTGTTCCCTCGATTCTTTGCAGAGAATCTGGCCAGAAGTATCTTTCTGGTGAAAGCTAATCTGCACAAACACTCCCCAAACACTTCTGTAAGTGATTTGATGAAGATTATCTACACCATCTTCCAAATCTAGGAATCGCTTGTTTTCCTTTCAGTTACCAACAACTACTGTTTAAACATAAGTGAAGATTAGGTCAAAATTCCCATTTGGCTAATAGTTCTACCTCCTTTCTATACTACACTATTATTTTAGACGATTTTTGTTGATGTCAAGGGAAGATCTGCCAAAGCACACTGTGTTTTATAATTATTTTTGTAAGATTACTTTTCTTAAAGTTCACTACGACATTCTTGCAGCAACAGTCCTGTCACGTAGCACGTCTCCAAGGCTGAGATGCAAATCTTAACACTGAGAAGGCATGACATCATCACTTGACATAACATTATAGCTAAACCAGTTCCCCACATCTTTCTGATCACTGAATCCACAAATCTGATGGCAAACCATATTCCACTTGCCTTTTGTCCCAGCTTTCTTAAGTACAAATAATACAGACATGCTGGGGATAGCCAAACCAGAGTACATCCATCATCAGCAAGTATACGCCTAAGGATTAAACACATTCTATTCAGCAACTGGCACAACACATTTTTTAGTCTGTGACATCACTGTTCAGACAGCAACTGAATTATTTCAAGTGAAAAAGAGCAGAAGGATGAAAATCTATAACCTTAGGATTATGTCAAGCTTTTTTTATTGCTACTTGTTTAGCAAGAGCAGCCTTACTCATTTGCTTCTAAGTATCCACCGCATCATCATAAATTCCATATCCACATATCCACCTGCAATTCATTCAGGCATGAAAAACAGAGAACAATGTTTACACTAGGCTTCCAATGCAAATGGCTTATTTTTTCCTGATTGCTTCTATCAAGAAAGTAACCTAAAATTAACAGTAAACATTCTGCGTATAAAATCAAGTCTCCTATATTGAATACTGATCTTGTAGACATATAATTTATTTACTACTTTAATCACACGCTGTCTAGCATGGAAGAAGAACTTAACTGCATCTACAGCAGGTGCACATGTAACAGACATCAACATCAGCAAGTCTGAGAATGTAATGACTGTCAGGTGGCCTGGAAATGCAAGACTTTGCATTTGCTGTATTGCTGGGCTGGATATTTGAAAAGTCACTTTAACCACATCCTGTAATTAAACCATCTGGAGCACAGATCTGCAATTAGTCATCCTGGACATTGGACTTTATCTGAACAAATACTGTATAGCAGTAAAGCTGAAAGGTAGGACAGCATTAAGGAAAAGATGTATAATGAATTACCGCTGGCACAGTCATAAACCTTTGAGACACTTAACTGTGGTGTTAATTTAGTACTTTATGAAAGCATAGTAAGCTTAAAGGTTAAAAGGTCCGGAAGGCTAAAACCTGCTCTTTTGGATCAATTTGCCCTGCTGGAAGCTAAAGCAAGTTGGTGCTGCTCCAGCCACATAAATTACAGCAGCCTCTTCAGCAGCATAACAAACTCCGTTCACATCCATTAGACTTCCAGTAAGGTCTGAGTAATGTCAACCAAAGCTGGGCACATACCTTATTCAGTGGCATGCCCTTTCCTTCCCTTCTCATCATGAAGTCATCATTACAATCTATTTAAAGCTGCAATCACCACCTTAGCTCGAAAAAGCTGTGTTCTGCCTTTAATGAGATACAAGCAAAACATAGAATCCCTGGACTCGCATGACATACTGCCAATTGCATTCAGAAACAAGCAGCAATTACAGAGCGATGAATATCTCTTGAAGCCATGGAGCTGGAGCAGCGAGACAAGTACCTCTGCATGCCACCTAATAACATTTTATTAATGTAAAGATTTATGCCAGAGCATGTAGAAGAACAAGCATTGAAATAAAGAAAGCCTGTTCCCCCACGAGCCCGTGTGCTCAAACACAAAAGAACATACAGCCACTTCCATCACTGTCACGTCCTCTGCAGCCTTTATTCTGAAATCTGATGAGCTGTATTGATTTGGGAAAATCATTTTGCTTCTTGGAAAACTAGACTCTAGCTTATTCACTGTCATCTATTTCTTTCTCATGAAGACAGCTGGTCAATATTTAGTTGACTGGTCAGCTGAAAGAAGCTCTAGCTTCTTTTGTTTTTAGTGCCTCGCTGGCAACATTATTCTCTTCAAGCTTTAGTATAAAATAAAATAGCACATTAGACTTCTTGCTGAGGGTGATCTGAAATGGTATCGCCTCTGGACAAAACGATGACCGAAATGGTCAGACAGGGAGGCTCTGGAAGACTGGAAGCTTCTAATCAGTAGGATCCCTTATCAGTTGTAACGATAATTATGGCATTACATTATTTTCAGTTTACGTTTCTTCCAAAGATAGTCTGCCTATCAGGTAGATGACAAGCAAGACCTAAATGCAAGAGGACAGCTAAAAGGAAAACAGATGCTCCCAATCAAATACAAGGTTAAATTTTACGCTTATTAAAAGAACGATAAGAGACTCAACGAAAAGCGTGTTATATTCCCAGAAACAAGATCAGATTGGGTCCCAGATGGCTCGTAGGTCTACTGAACAGTTCTACTAAAATACAAGCTACTTCAAGTGGCGACTTTGAAAACTATGAAGCCACAACAAATAGCATAATTTTCTCCTGAAAGATTTATATCAAAGTGATTAGATTTTGGCAGGACTAGGAAAAACTTGTGGATAAGTTGCTGTCACACCTCTTCAATGTCAGAGTACTTATGTACAGTATTTACAGGAAAAAGCACAAGTAATGTTATTATAAACTAACCAGAGGTTTCTCATCTCCAGGTGACAACTAAGGATTTGTTTTTATACCTCTTCTTTGGCCAGTGTAATTGAACCACTCCGCTGTTCCACTGATGCTTCAAAATAAAACTGCAGTCTTACTCTATTTCAGCTGACGCTAAAAATCTGCATTGAAAATCCTTTGACATCTGTGTGTTCTAAGGAAAACCACATCTTTTTTTTCTCTTTTACTCCCGTAATCATAACAGTGATTCACATACCCTGACTAAAATATGTCACAGTCAAATTTAGAAGTAGGAAATGCTGTTCTGTAATCCCCTGAATTTCTCACTCCCTTCTCAAGGAGAGTTATTTCTGCTTCTGTATTGCTGTGCTATAGAACACACAGGCAGACTTCTGCCTTCCAGTAAAGGAAAAGAAATAAAAATAAAACACCACGCACAATTCACTGCCCTTGCTTGCATTGCTAGGACTAGATGTCATATGAGATAAGCAACAGAACGCAGGGCTTTTGAACTCATCTGTCACACTTGCTTCCTGCAGCTTATGTTAATTACAGGATCTCTTCATCTAGTTATTTCTCTCCTAAACTCTTTCACTCTTAAAAGCAAGTAAATTGCAAAGCAAAACAAGACTGGAGCAGAGGGCAAAACACTGTTGTTTAATAGAAGTAAGACCATAAAGGGAAAACAAAACCATTTTTTTCTCACTCTGACAAGCATTCAGAAGTTCCTTTAATGATTATCTGCCTCCCTCCTATTCTTCATTTCTGACACCAGACCACAGAAATACTGTTTTAATCAGCAGACTGTTGAGAAGCAGCTGCAGAAGGAAGGAAGCTGGTGTACATTAATGTGGATGTGCATGTGTGTGCATCTTTTAAAACAAAACCAAACCAAACAAAAACCTAAACATGCTTTTTCTTCATAAGCGGAGCACCAGGACATCTCAATCAAGTTTGTGCCCCAGCTCTGAACTCTGCTACTGCAAGAACAATTCACTCAGAGAGTAAAAACCAAACAAATCACTGATGACAAAAGGCACCCATAAACCTCCAAGCCTCTTGGTGATTAGTTCCCCAGTGCTGTGCATCATGATAAAGACCTGCCAGGTGCAAACAGTGGTACAATTATTTATCAAACAGTAGAGCAGCTAATGAAACATTAAGAAGTGGGAAAGGGAAGAGAGAGAATTTGTGGGAAAGAAACAGCATGGATAAAGAAACAATTCCAAGCCCAAACCGTGAAAATGCTTCCAAATCTGTAGACTGCAGATACCAGAATTGCAGCAGAGCCAGGCAGACAATTCTGCTCAACCTCAAAGAGCTGCGGCTGATCCATATACCTCACTGGGATTGAGAAGCAGAGCCTCTTATAAATTATGATGCTTCATTTAAAGTCAAAGCATTTATTTGCTTTTGTGACAGCTTTGGATCCTTTTCATCTCCAGCTACCAGGCACTAGAGAGAACACATTCCTGTAGCTCTGCTGGCAGCCAGCTGTGGCCTCAGTAAATTATAAAACCTCCTAACAAGCCATTCTTTACAAAGGCCAACTGCAGTTACTAGACATGATAACTTCTCTATTATTCCACTCGCTGGAATTTATATATATATTGCTATATAATAGCAATTTTAAACTGCTGGCTGAAAATACTGAAATCTACTGAGCTGCACTTTACAAACACATGTATGTTAGTGTGTATGTCTGCCTGTGTTAAGTTTCACTTACTGCACGAAGACTTCATTGTCCTCCTGTCCCATACCTTGGCTAAACACGTGACACAAACACATCCAAGACAAAGGGGAGGAAAGAACATTTAAGATTTCCCTCAAGTTCTCCTAGTTAGTTTAGCAAGGTTTGCAAGGATGTGCTTTATGTTTGTGGAGGCAAACCCTATCAAGACTCTAATACACTGACACTCTACGATGACATTTCACAGTAAAATACATACATCTAAAATCAGTGTACAGTCAAGCATACTGCAAATGTAAATGAGACTTCTGTCTCTTTTCTTTTCCCACCCACGTGCCTAAAAGGAATCAATTAACTGAGTTACAGTGGGGCCCACCATTCCACTTTTCTGTTTAGGAAAAGCAGACAAAAACCCTTAAAGGTCTGACACTCATCTTCATATGCAATTCTTACACATTTGCTTCGGTTTAGAAGTTGGAGTACCATTATTTTAAGGTCTCTTGTTTGCTATAGTTAGCAGATGAAAAACAAAATGATGCTTGAAACTCCATCTTCTAGATTTCAAAACCACATAACATGAATTATACATTACCAAGCTTCAAAAAGGACCTAAAAAAATTAAGGTGGCTAACTGCTACAATTTTTACAGCTCTTATCCCACAGACTTCAGGTTATTTTTCCTCAAAAACAGCAGGCAATGATGCCTTTCCTATTACTATTTTAGTCACTATTTTACAAGGGAAACAGAAGACCAGAATAGTTACAAGTTTTTCAGTAACACACTTAAGACACCAGTCCTTTTCTGTAAACAAGCCTAATTAGCTATGACTAATGGTGTTCTCCTTGAGCAGAAAAAACTTAAAAGGACTTTTGTTAGCATCTACTGAAGCGAAGTAGTCATTTTGCTGGGACGGAACAAAAGTTAGCTACTTATCAACTGACTGGCTTCAATAGGTGTCACAGCGCTGCAGAGCAGTTCACTGTGATTTTGTTTTCCCTGCTTCAAATTACCTCCCGAGTGGGTAAACTAGTAAAATGCCTAGTTAACCAGTTAGCCTCTCCTAGCTACTCATCAATACTGATGCAATGCCAAGAGGAGTTACCAGCTAACAGATTTCCTATTAGTAATCAGTATACTTTCTGCTAGCCTTCTCTTCTGTTGCCAGCCAGAGCTTGGATAATTTTCCTTTTGATGTCCTTTGTGCAGCAGGTTCCCGTTTCTCCACTCAGTAATAAGAGCTAGGTAGGTTTTCCCTTACCTGCTGCAAAGCCTACTGCTTCATTTGGCTTTGTCATGCGCTAGAGCTGAACCACCTTTGACCTTCTCACATTTAGAAACAAAACTATTCAGACACCGAGGACAAACCAGCGTTGTATAAAATGTAAGTAAAATTTTAAGAGTTCTTGGCATTTTAATATTGTCTGTAGAAATCTGTTTCTTTTAGCGATGAAACATCCCTCAAATGATCATCGTAGGCATGCCTTCCTTCATTCAAGTACAACTAACGATGACAAAAACACATATTTCGATATTATTAGAATATTTTCCCACGTCAGTAAAAGAAAAAAAAAAAGAGGCTGTAAGGTCAGACATGACTTAATTCCTTCCATGGTCAGACAAATGGTACCAAGACAAAGCTCGCTTTGCTCCGGCATCTACACACAAATTTCTGTATGAATTATGGACAGCACTTTGGCCTCATCTGAAACGTCAGTCCCTTAGGCTGATAAACTGTGACCCCCAGGTGGCACATCCAGCCCCTCACAAGGGGCAGGGCCGTTACTGCTTTGTGCTGAGGACTGCAGCATGAGAGCCAATCCATCAAGCTCCCTGGCGGCTTTTAAAGCCTCCTCGCAATTGGCCCAAGTCAAACTCCACAGCTCCTATTGTTCACATTCTGTGGTTTTTTTTTTTTCCCCTCTCTGATGAAGTTAGGGCAAGTCCAAGGCTTCAATAAGGAAGAAAGGCTATTGTGAGCAGCTCAGTTTATTGACTCTGAGCTGCGCAACAATGGCCCAGAAGCCTTTTCCCTCAGAGTAACATATTCCTAATTGCTAATAATTGTCAGGAACATAGATCAGCCCTTAGACACAGTCTTGTATGAAAGGAAGGTATAACTAGCACTCAAACAAATGGTCTCATCATCTTCACACACTAAAAATGATCTCCCAAAACAATTTTATGCACAGCATTGACTATAGCCTTCCGGACTCATGGAGTTGCCACACCAACACTGATATGTTCTGTAGTGTTACAAGGGTATTAGAAAACTAGTGACTAAAACAGATCTGATTTAAAATATCCTCTGTGGAATCGCGATATGCTAACAGTGGACAAACAGGACACTTTTCCTTACCTGTTCTGTAGAGTTTCAAGATCAATAACACGCTCAAAATGGAAAAACACTTTCAGAATTGACTCCCTGTCATTATTTCTCCCCAGCATTTTCCTGAGGTCTAAAGATCATTCAAATTGAACTTCTGCATATCTGACAGGGAACAATCCTGACTTGCCTTTGAAAACATCCAGCCTTAATTACTACAATTATTTTTAAACAACCGCATATCACTTCTGTTGCATGCATGAAACTTACTGCCACCAGCACACCATTTACACTGACACTATGTGCTGTTACCAAATGTGCAGAATCCCCTTCTTTGGGTAAGAACTTCAACATTATACAGGTAGCGAGAGGCACTCCAAGTTATACTTTCATCCACATGTTTTCTCAGGCAATGACTTCACAATTGGATGGGAGCTGGAAAGATATTCAGTGAGCTTTCTGTCAAGGTGCTGGTTGAAAGAACAGCAGCTTCCTTCTGCTAAATCCCCTGATACAGCAGCTTGTTCTTTCAGCTGTCATTCAGTCCAGCATGGCTTTTCATACAAAACCTGAGGAGATCAAGTGCAGACTAAAGGCTTGTTTCAAGTGAAGGATTCCCCCTACTCCCTGGATTTCAGCTGAAAGCACATATACACCCTGAAGAATGAGAACTGCTAATAATTTGTAGTCCATCAAATAGAGTGTTTTCAGATTCTCATGGAGATTAAGTTTCACATTTACCTAGGTGGATACCTGAATACACACAGTGAAAGAAAAGCACGCAGAAACACTAGCAGCGCTAAAGTACCACAACAAAAAATAAAATACACCCAGCCTTTCAATTTATTTACATTAATACTATAGATTAGTCACAGTACTAATAAATCAACTTTTTACCTATATGCATATTCTCTTATTTCCTTCCTTAGAAATAATAATGCATGCAGCATCACATTTCGTGTCCCTATAGGGATTTAAGACGTTGTTGACAAAAACAAGCACAGAAGTGTGAAAATAGATAAAGTACTGCAGCCCCCTGAACTGTACTTGCAGCGTAGGTAAAAAAAGGGATTCATGCTGACAGTGCTGTCAATTAGCTATCACTCACAAGCACTGCGTTCAGCTCTCCATCTTTTTTTAAAGGGAAATAGATGTAATGCTATTATTGTCAGCTCACAAAGCTGCGAAGCAATGCTGCTATATTTAACCTAAATTGTTTTTCATGGGTGCTCTGTAGGATGAATGATATCTGATTTAGAAAAATGACAGTGATTTCGTTGAGCTTTCCAAAATCAACACTCATTTTACCCATTTTAGTAGAACAAAACAAGAGGCTGCTGAAGCACATTTGTCTCTCTGATGATGTATATTCTCCAAGAACAGCCTATAAGCCACCTACTCACAGCAGCTTCAGACAGTTAGCCTCACCCACAGTTCTTTACAATTTAATGAACAGTCATATCCAACAAATCTCTTACCAATAGCCTGACAGTAGTTATTCTCCAGGCTCAAAAGAGAAATTTGTCATTGCTTAAATACATTTTACAGATGTAACAGATAAAGGCAATAAAGAAAACAGAGCTTTTATAAAACAAAACTGACAGAGCATAAAGCTGTTCCTCCAGAATGTGCATTTGTGTGCGCAGGCGTGCTGGGCTTCTGTGTGCTGAAGGGAAACAGACAATGAAAGCAGGAAGCATGGGATGACAGCCTTCTCTGCTTCAGGAAACGTAAACTTTATTCACAGAGTAAAAGCCACGGTTTTCAATCTGCACATGCAATCATGAGAAATTGATTCCAAGCAGGCTTGGGGGTATTTAACTTATTGCTCGGGACGTAAATCCCATCTTGAACACTCATTGTTGCAAAATCAGAGAAAACAATGGGTGACATTTCGAGGCTCTGCTTAGACGTTTTCATTTTTCAGACTTTCATAGCTCACTAAGCTTTCATTTAAAATAAAGACCTGTCTATATTTAAACACTGAAATAGAGCTGCATATGTTTTGTATGTTTTAAACTGGTTTAGAACTCTTACTGAATGAAACAGCTTAAATGAAACGAATTCTTGAATATATTTGTCACTACGTAACATGCTAAGCTAACATTCCTCCTTAAATGAGCAGGAAAGCACTGCTGAAGTGCTTCAATAAATATGGCAGCAGCCTTAATGCGTAGGCAGTGCTGAGAACTTTCTGGAAATGAACAGAAACCCTTCTTGGCTTTGGCACATCTGCTTCTCACAGTGGCTCTCTTAACATTTTGTACCCCTTTCTTGGTACTTCATTACTTATCACAAAACCAATCAGGTAGAAAAACTGCTGTAGTTAAATTAAGAAACCCTAAACCATGGATTCTTAAGGCACGGTTTGCCAAGTTAACGTGACAGCATTACAAATATCTGCAAGTGTAGCCTTCTCTAATGGAAAACAAACCTATTTTTAAACACAGATGAGCTTCCCCTATGTCAATAAACGCAAATTGACTCTCTTTAAAACACAGAGGAAAGCAGCTAATTTCTTTCTCAGTAAAATTTATGAAGCAATAAAAACTTTGTTGTACAAGCTGTGAGGTTTGTTTCACTTCCTCGTCACATGAATTAATGAGGAAAATTCTGCCCTTCCCTTAAACTCTTCACAGACTCACACCAGGAAGGGCACCTTACAGAGGACCTGGAGAATAATTCTCATTTCTAACCCTCACCTTTAAATTCTTTTTAGTATTTGGCACTGAACATCTTAATTTCCAGTCTCTTCAATGACAATACTGGCGAATTTGATCGCCACTGTGCCGTGAATTATGCTTAGTAATGTAGTAACTAACAGAAGAATAAATGCCATGTCTGAGCTAGGGTAACCGTCGCCAGAACAAACAAGCATAATCCTTAATCCCACCTATTTACCATACTGAAAATGTCAGCTAATTTAAATTCCTGCAACCCCTGAGCAAGATCAAAAGGCAGAAAAATTGTACCGCTTAAAAATATGTGCTTGCAAAAGCAAAAGGCTGATAAAGATTTTATGCCTAATATTTAGTCAGATTAAGTATAACTCTTCAACTACACGTTTTGTCGCCACTTGTGTTCCCTCTGACCACATGAAGAAAGCTGCTTTTGACAGAACACAAAAGCAAGGCTTCTGGGAATGTTTTGCTCTCTCTTTTCAAATCCTCTGATGCATTAATTTCCTGACCCCTCTCCTAATGCAAAACTACAGCTCACTCCTTAGGTGATCATCTTTGTCAGAACAACTTCCACTCAGACAGCTGCTAATCCAACAGAGCTAATGGTTTCTGTCAGGAAGGAAGCAGGTGAAACGATGCTATCATTATACTGCATGGAAAAACCTACATCCCTCAGGTGGGCTTCTCCCCTCACCAGGTAGCAGCACAATTTATCGAACATACAGAATCTGGTTCTGTTGGTCCCTGCATGTGAATGCAGTTCCATTTTGCCAGTGTATGAGGTTAAACCACTGGAAATTGTGAGGGTTCACCAGCGTGGATATTCACCCTCCGATAAGCTGGGAGACAACTGTACAGAAGGAGTTCTCCCTTGCTCTTTGTCCTGTGCACTGCTTGTATGGCTACTACAGCCTTTAAACCCACCTGCCTGCCTTATAAACTCTTTGTGTTTCAGAACACCAAATCACCTGCAGGTGACCACCCGAAACCAGAAAGAAATTAGCAAAAACAGTACTGTCTTCCCCATGTGTCTCCCACAGTACTTTCTGCGCAATATTCGCCCAGAGGTTAAGGAAGCTTAGCAGGAAGGATGGAGTAAAACCACACACAATTGGGACATTTAATGAGGAGCAGAGGACAACACCACCGACAGGAAGATTGCCACTGGGGAAAGGGCAGGCCTCCATATGCCTCCACCCCTTGGCTCCTGTTAACGGACCACCTCTCTGAACCGAAGACAGGCAAATGCAGAAACAACAGATGCCACAGTAAGGAGTTTATAACACTTCAGGAAGGTGTGAAAGGAATGACAGTTGGCTGCCTTTCTCATCACTTCAGCAGAAGCCTCTCTCCTCACTTAGGAGGCAGCCGAGGCATGGCATCATTTCCTCACAGTTACCTCACAGTGCTCAAAGGTTCTACCAACGATCCTTTGGGTATTTCATTGACCTAGTTACTTGGGTTATAGAAGCCAGGTTTCTTCCTTGTGGTCCACCTTCTGACAGTTGGATAAGGGTACTAAAGATTACAGTAAATCTATATATTTATGGTAACTGCTAAGGGTGCACAAGAACACAGAGGTCCTTCTGCCTCTCGTGGGAACTTAAATTTTGTCCATGGCTAAATGGATGTTTTCTCCTGGAAGACATTTCCTGTTCTGTCTGAAAAGCCAGAATTTTGAATAAGAAATGTTTGAATGACCTGTGGAAATGCCACAGATGAGAGACACTTGCTTTTGTAAAAAAACAAAACAAAACAGTGGAAATGGAGGACTTCAGATTTAGTAAGAGGAAGTGATATATTCTCACCGAAAATCTGAAACCACCTAAAAAAAGACATGACACTACTCAGTAAGTAGTGCAGACTAGATTTTTAATGAACGTCCATGAAAAACATTTGTAGAGAATATACTGAATGTCTTTTTCCCTTCACCATATGGCAGACAGCCCAGATACAGTTAGCATCTTACTTACAAGACACTTTCTTTTTCTTTGCAGCATCAAATGTACCATACACACAAGCATAAACAGCCTCTTTTAGTAGGAAGCCCTTTGGGAACAGGCAGATAAAAGGCTGCTTGGTGAACTGAATCAGATTCCAAGGGCTTGAGCATACAGAACTGCTTCAAGGAAACCCAAAAGCTCAGCTTTTTGCGGTCTCTTCCCAGCTGGCTGGATTGGTAGGCTGGTAGAAAACTGCCACTTTCATCCTTTCATTTATGAGGACGAGGGTCAGAAAATTGAAGGGACATTGAAAAAAGCTTTTGAGCAATGACTCCCCGTTGCCAGGCAGACCATTCTAACTAACCTTCAGTTTTGCAAACTTATTTTACGTTATGCTTCTCTGCTTTGAAATTGCCCCCCCTTTTTTAATAAAACTACTTGGTGACTGTGAAACGGTCTGAGAACACCAAAATCTGAAGCAAATCTTACCAGTGAACTTACGAAGACTTTTAATACAGACCTTTTTTTCATTCTAATAAGGCATATCGGAATCACACATTGAAGCAATCTCAAAGAATAACACATTGAACAACCGCTTCCCCAGAGAAACTTCTGTTATTCTGAAAACGTATTTTCTTTAATCATGCACAGACTAGCACAGAATCATACTGAAAATCATAATAATTAAGTGAACGATGAGCAGAAGGAAACATTGGTAAAGCTTGCTATTACACTGCCACAGAAATACATTTATTGGGAAAACACCACAGAATCAGGAGAATTTTAAATGCTGATAGGTCCTAGTAAGTAATGGAAAGAATGAGGAAAGTGTGAAGATTAAGAGTGAAAAGTCTATCTTTTTATGGTTGACTGTCAACTCTATTACAGACACTGTAAATAAAATATACTGGGCTGTATTTTCAGAATCAGAAAATAATTCTATCTTATCTCCAAGTAAAACTTGAAGAGGTATAACCAGTACCCCTCAAAGGAAAAAGAAAATGCTAATACACATCTAGTGCTGGAAAAATATGCCATTAAAAATAGTTTGAAAAACTAAAGGAGAAGAGTAGTGCAACTTTATGACTTTCCAAAGCGAAACCAACAGCTGCTGTCACAGAAGGAAAATTAGTGTTATTTATGCACTTCACTCAGAATCAATGGTATTCTTGGATCTCAGTGTGCTGTATTATGTCTGGAACACATCTTTCCCTCATTCTCCCTGAGATGACTTTAAAATATTGTTACAAAAAAGCAAAGATCACTGGAGAAGCGCCCTTCAAAAGTATGAGATACAAGCTTGGCACTGGTATTGATACTGGTACTAAAGACACAAGATTAAGCCAAGCACAGGGGTAAAGAACATTCAAGAACACTCCTGCTGCCTTTTTTTTTTCCTTTCAGCTGTATAGATTCAACAGTTGGTCTCTTCATCACTAAGCTGTCCAGAACAGAGTTGTTCTCTGTTCTCTGGTTCTCATGAGCCCTTGATTTAGAGAGCTGAGGGGATCTCAAGAAGTTGTCTGGCTCACCTGCCTTGCTGGTTCTTGATCAGAATCCTTTATTCTGAGAGGTGTCTGCAGAGACTTTCTTCTAATGGCAGCCTCCTTAAGTTACCAGACAGACTACCCCAATGCCTCATTATCCCTCCTGTTAGAAATGCTTCTCTAATATATGACCTGAGTCTCTCTTGCCACAATTTAAGTTCACTATTTCTTGTCCTTTCTGCCACTGTCACAAAGGACAGAGCAACCTGTGATACACACCATGTGTCTCCGATCTTACCTGGCTCAATATTGCCATCCCAGCCCTTCCGGTTTAAACAATCACAGAAAACCTCAGTTCAATGAATTTATTTTCACATTGAATATTTCACTATTGTGACGTGTTCTCTAACCTAAACCGTCCTGGGGTTCCTTAGACAAGATCTGAGTCTCAACAGAGCTAAGGGCAAAATGGAAACAAATTTGTGGTGAGGAACATAATGCTATTAACTACTCTATTTCCACCAAACCTGTATTTCATACAAAAATGCATGGCAGCTGACCTGAAATTTCTGTCATAAACACCTGGTACTACAGCAGCAATTAACTGTTACATATTTTTCAGAAACTTTTTCAAGGAACCAGCTTAGAGGTGAGGGTTATTTTAAAGACCAATGAAGAAAAACTGTTGCATTGCCCCTTTTTTGTTTCCTTGGGTTTTTTTTTTTTTTGTTGTTGTTGTTGTTTTTTGTTTTTTCCTCCACTACTTAGAACAGAACCCTCTTGTGAGGTCTTCTAAAATAACAATTCAGGAAAAAAAAAATGAATGCTGAAACCACTGAGTCAGTTCTGACAAGCCTTTCATCCAAAAAAAGCAGCTTTCAGTGAATCCATTTTAAATGCTTCCACCACCACCCCAAGTTATTCTTATGTAAGAACTTTCCGTTCCAACCCTTTCTGTCTGGCTATATGGTAACAATAGATTCCGTGTCCTGATGAGACTTGATATGTAGAGCTGTTTTCTACCTGTTATTAAGCCTCCAACAGTGGTGTTTCTGTTGTAATCTATAAGAAATGCCAGTTGAAGGCAGAGTATTGTACACACTGTATTTTCACAGCTGGATACCTCTGTGAACAGAAAGCAAAAACATGAATGCACATGCACCATACGTCTGGCAGAGGGGAGGGAAAGACTGCAGGGAATAAAGGCTGCAAGTTAGATGATGTTGGGTGGTCTAACACTGGTGGAAGATGAACGTGTGAATGGGAAGACAACCCTAACAATATTGGGAAACACACAGGGCCTTGATACAGTTGACGGTGCTGCATCACCAACACAAAGGCCTCTGAGCAGACTGCTCAGGGGCCTCTCCTCCCTTACACAAACTGAACAGTTGCATTTTACACCATTCATCTGTTTGTTTCTCTCCATCCAAGCCTGTAGGTTCTTGTTTAATATTTAGCATGAAGACCTCTTAACCCTGAGTACTGCCCAGCCATTTTAGAGGCAACTATATCTAAGGGTCTTTTGTTTTCTTTGTTTTTCAGCTGAATGAGAACCAGCTCACCAAACACAAGACTTCACTTGCTCTTCAGAGATTACCAGGCCCTGCTTGCTAAGTAAGTACAGTAGCTGTGGGATTGCAATACGCTTGTTGGAGAAAGTATCTGAGCCTTTTCCAAGCAACAAGGATAGCAATTTTCATGATTCTTCATCACATAGACAGCTAAAGGTAAAGCACTTAACCAGGGAGAGGACCAAAATCCCTATCAGCAAGAAGTGAATAGAAATTACAGCAAAATGACTCTGTCTTCTAAACACACCACAAGGCCACAACATTATCTCTCTAGAAAATCTTGAAGAGCTGCTCTTCAAACACTGTTTGCCTGGAGATCAGAGCTTTGCGGCCAAGACTTCCTCTCCAAAGATTACGATATTGAAACAAAAGTATTCAGCCAAGTAACAGATGTGCTGTAGTTCATGCCTCCACAGTCCACGCTATGCAGAAACATTCACTTCTCAGTGAGGAACTACTCCAGATTTAAAAGCCACCAGTAAAGAAGACAAAGATCGTCACAGCAGCAAAATAATTTGCTATAGGAAACCTGTTGCTCCAGTAGCCTATGTGTCTTCCCAAAAGTTACCAGCTCTTGCTGCTGGTAACTAGCTTCCAAATTTGCAGTTAATCTTTGTCATTCTCCAAATCACCCCCTCCATTAGAAGCAGGGAATTGAAAATAATGAAAACCCCGCTAAAGTTAAAATGCTCACAGTCACGCTATGGACAGAGCCAATTACCATTTAAATAACAACGTGAAACTCTTTGAAGGAAAGGCCTTTTGATCTCCAAGATTCAAATGCTGAATAGTGAGAATCTGAGTTCTTTAGATTTCCAAGGGAAAAGGATACTAAAAAAAAAAAGAAAAGAACTATGACCCAAGTTGCCATTCACAAACTTAAATCCCTAACATTTTTTACTGTTAAATGTAGCTCTCTTGGTGTGTAATTAGGGCAATGTCATCAACAATACGTTGGTTATTAAATACTCAAGTGACTGTTTTCTTTCTAGTGTGAAGGAGCATGAAGTAGGAAAAGCGGAGAGACCAAAAGTGAAATATAAGTTCTATTTTTCATCCTTCCCCCCTGTGAGCTTTAAATTTCCAATTTCCAACTTTTCATTAAATCACACGCTGCTGTTAAAGCAGATTTTGCAAATTTGAATGCCTGATTAATTTCAAATTCAAAACAGGGTGAGGTCAAATGGCATTCAGAACTTCACTTGGGCAGAATTACGAATCATGTTCCTGTAGCAGAGTCAAACTGTACTGAATTGCAGTTCAAATTTATGTCATTTTTTAATGTTTTCCCTGAAGCGCTCTGAAGGAATGATACTTTGAAGAGTGCTTTAGCCTTTCACAGCCAATGGAGTTTGCTGATGCCACGCTTCCCAACTGACACAACACAGGGTCTGCATGGCGCATTGCTACAACATTTGCTTTACAAGTGCACGTTTAAATGAAACCAGTGACTAATTTCCCAAAGACTTACAGGCATACATTTTCAAGAAGGGAAAAACAAAACTGTTACATATCCACGCAAATCAAAATTCACAGAATCGTGGCAGCTAGCCAAAGAAACTACTCCAGGTCTGCTCTCCCATCTGCTTGGTCTGTTAACTATCAGAACATAAAATAAAATTGCTTCTTCTGCAACTAATTCTGAGAAGAACTCCTTAAAATACGAACTTTATTATACAACTTCAGTAATGCACAATGTCTTACGATGACCAGCGTACGTCCTAGCACAGCACATGGCAGACAAAAAATCTCAGAAATAAATAGTTTTCTCCCCCAGCACCTGAAAAGGTGCTGCACCAAGCCACTACTGGTGATCACAAAACAGACATCTCTTGATCCTAGAAGCAAACTGAGCCCCCCAGCAGATAAGCTCAACACAATCTCGATGTAGTTAGTGGGTGATGCTAGCCCCTCTTCTACACCTACCCTAAACCTTCGAACAATGAGTAAGAACAAATGCATGCCAGATCCTTGGTCACTTCCAATCACAGCCATTATCATAAAATGAAACTGGCACTTAGGCAGGTTTGTAAACTTGCTGGCCCTGGGAAGCATACACAATCCTTGCACATATCCTAAATGGGAGGTAACCTGTACAGATCAACAGGCTGAGCAGTTGCTGGCAGTAACACCTTCAGATACTTGTCTGCTGGAGCCCTGACAAGTGCTTCTCAGTTTATGGCAGTGTATCTTGTCAAATTTACTACTTTTTGTTTTAATCTATAAATTAAAAGCTCATAGTAGAGACATACATAATCTTCCTATGTCCACCATGGCAATGGTTTACAGTAATTAATATACTACAGGTTCCTACTTCACAGATTAAAAAATAATTTGACTAGATGCACTTTCAACAGCTGCTCATAAATCAGCCCGTTCTGCTTGTAAAGTTCAACTCAAGAGTTATTGTGTCTATTGTGCATCTTAAGGTTCAAAGAAAGATTATTCATGCATTCACTCATAGCCAAGAATGTTTCCCAGCAATGAAATTTACCCTTCAAAGCTGACCCAAGCTTAACCATTAGGTTGACTGAATAAATTAATTGCACAATGATATGCCATATCCCTTTTCAGAAGAGTTTTTGGTGAATCAAGCTAGATTTACACCAGTGGTATGTTAATGGCCCAAATTCCAAAGGGTAAATAGCTGCTGTCCACAAACATTGCCCAACTGAATAACAGGAATGCAAACAAATCTCTTGGTATACACAGTTCATTTTTTAAAAGTATTTTAAAATCATAGATTTACAAAACTGCTTTTGTGGAAGAAAGAGGCAGAAAACAGACTAAAGTAAATCTGTTACAGAGAGCCCCCAGTAACCACGTAACGTTGCCAGCTGAAGAACATTAATTCTGCCGTCTATTTTTCATATTCACCTATTTACTTTTTTCCCTGTGTGGGGTTTCTAAGCGACTTGATTAATCACAAAAAAAAAAAAAAATTGTGAGTGTTCTTGTAAAACACCAAAAAGTTGGAGGAGTCCCAGAGCAACTTTCAGGAGAAGCTGTCTGGTTCAGCTAATTCGGTAAATATTCCAGCCCTTCCCAGCTACCAGCCAGCACAGCTAGACTGAAGATTAGTCAGGATAACAATTACATTGTGTGTTACTGCCAACAATGCAAAGACTCTAAATCTCCTTGAAGCTGGAAACAAATTAGTAGCTTTGCACGCATCAAGCTGTCTGTCCAAATGGAGGTTGGTTTTCAGGACAGCACAGCTAGCTGTGTTCATCAAAGATAACCCTTTGAGGATACAAAAACATTTTCTGTCACTACTTTGTCTAGACCAAAGGAACCATTTGGAACCTGATCACCACCTACAGTCTTGAAGCCAACTCCCTTCTAAGTCCCTCTCCTTCAGTAAGTCACTTGATTGGACAGAATCAAGATCAGAGTAAAGAAATGAACTTAGTCTTCAGCTTTGTGATTCATAAAAATTGATAGAGCAGTTGATAAATTTGAACCTTTGTGCCACCTGTAATCATCATCTGAAGGAGAACCTGCCTGCCAGTTCATCTGGAAAAACCCCCAGACTGGTTTTCATAGAATAAATATCCAGAAATGCTAAGCAGCTTCATTCTCATCAATTTGAAAGTATCTGCATGGAAAGAAGAGTCATTGAAAACCTCTTTTAAACCTGAGATGGCACCTACAGTTTCTCTGGTACAACAAGTAGAGCTTGAGGCCTTCAAGACTTCACATTCTGGATAAAGTAAGATTAAAAGAAATAATCTGAACAGGTTTCGGGACACACACACATAAACAACAAAGTCTAGGAGACAACTCATAGTTTCGGGAACTTTGCAGAAGAACTCCCCCAGAAGAAAATGTACGTTGTTAAACAAATGCCAGGGGCTTTTCACACACTGGATCAGCTGCAGCTGGCAGCGCTCTAGATGTACCTCTGCCTTGCATCAGCATCTGTGAAGCAAACTTTGCTGCCTTTGTTTCTCTCCTCATCAGAACTGCTGAACATCCTCTCAGCTAGCAATGTTCCCAAAAACTCTGACTTGCCAATATAAATAGAAATGAAATAATATATCATTATGTTTCAAAACCCAAGATGTTTCACTCCCATCTTAAACAGCCCTCTAATTAGGAGGAAATGGGGCCTAGCTGGGTCCATGCTTTGGCAAAAGGATTGGCCAAGTTGAGAAAGTCCAGGGAGTGGCTACCATCAAAGAACTATACAGCCACCAAGGAGTCACACTGGTCTAATGAGCCTACAAATACTGAATTCATAATTTTTATAAGATTAACTAATAAGACTTTTTATTTCCTTCATACCATAACGGAAAACATGAAAGACTTTTTCAAGTGCATGCCGACCATGCTGACAGGCTATTCCTTATTAAGGACTTCAGAACAAAATTATCTGATTTTCACAAAGCAGCAAATATTAGTAGCCTCCACTGACCATACTTCAGATTTTATCACATCTAAATAGAGGTCTCAAGCCTAGGATTTGTCACCATTATCCCATATTTTTAAAAAATTGTTGTTCAAGCTTGTAACCAGCTACACTTCTTACTCTCAAACTAAATCAGGTCTACTGATAGTTTATGGTTCTTCTGAAGAAACAGGCTTGGAGGAACACAAATTGAACCAGTTTCACAGCCACTAATACTGGCTTGAACAAAATTTCTGAAGAATCAAAAACTAATTTATTGTGAAACTTTTTGAGAAACCAGACTTTCTGAGGAGTCATGTCATGCTTTTCAGGAATTTAATAAAATTGTAGAGAGCAAGATAAAGCATTTTTAAAATCCATAACACGTATTAGAACTCACACTCTTCTACAAACTGACATCAGTTTATCTCCTCCCTGAAGGAAAACAGCTCCTCTAGTGAAACCTGAGACTGTTCCTTCTACTTACAAGTCTCCCAACGAGAGGGGGTCACAGCCTCCCTCAGGCATTAAAAGATCCACAAAGGCAGTTCTGTATGAAAGCAAGGTTAAGCAGTATAGGCTCAGTCACTGTAGGGGAAAGTAAACAGGCAGTAAAACATAATTACTTGTTTCAACCTACTTAAATGCAGAAGTTTTAAACTGACTGAGGAAAAGCACACCTCCAGATTAACCAAAGACTGATCTGGAAGTGTTTCTCCACAACGCTCAGTGTTAACAGTTGACATTTCCCAATAAGTTAACTTCACTCCATGTTTTTGGATATCTTTATGCCATTTGCTAAATTACTGGAGCAAAAGCAAATATCCTAGTGTAGATGGTATGACTAAACAGAAACTAAAAACTAAAAACTAAAAAGAACAACAAAACCTCAGAACAAAATCTCTTAAGTACACTGGAATACCACAAAAAGCAGAGTTCTAGTAAACTAATATAACAACTGAAGCCTGTAAAAAAAAATGTAGGGGAAAGGAAAAAATGCTTTTTGAAAATACTACTTTACTTTGTGTGTGTGTGATTGCATCTTCACCAAGGTTATTAAATTGTGGCCTTAAAATTAATTCTTTTTTTTCCATAGGTACATCCATTCAAAATTTCCTTGAGATATGTATTTTAAGCTAGTAAATACAAAACAGTGCTAATTTTTATGTAAATGTGCTTCTTCTGATTTAGTTCATACTTCCTTAAAAAATATATATATATAGAAGTAAAGGGCTTCTGCCCTTGCTTGTTTGTTTGTTTTTTATCCAAGGTGTTGTTTATTCCTGCAAATCTCATGGAGTTTAGGGATATAAAATTGATGAACCTCAATTGTGGTTTCCATTGCTATGCTAGCTTTAATAAATCTAGACTTAGTTTTTCAGCCTAAGTCAAGAAAGCTGTTCACCTTGAGCTTTTCATTGACAAAATGTAAGCTTCCCGTTGATTCTGAAGAATGAAAATCTGGATATCACGCTACACACTGGTCTTACAGAAGAGAGTCCCAGTGCTAAAAGCAGCTTTCTGCCACAGATCTTGGAGAGGAAACAAAGAAAAAGATTAATATTTTTATTAAAAAATATATACGTTCTTTTATTAAACTGGTATTTTTCCGTCTTAGTGAAAGCATACAGTGATGTAACAGGGAGAAACACTCATTCGCCATACTGCAGAGTATGAGCAATATTTAGCAGGGCAACAAAAATAGATGATCAGAACTTATCCAAACTAGTTTAACTATGTACAAAATTTGAGTGACTCCAAGAACATTTTTAAGTAAGTGGTTTAATTTCCAACTCACACCAGTTAAAGACATCACTTCCATTCTTATTTCATTCCTGACTGCAGTGGTATTTATTCAGTAAGAGAACACTTGCATGCAGACACACTTTCTTTATCAGCAGCCAACCTCACTCCTGCTACTCTCAAACCCAAGCATCACATGTCACAAGTATTTCTGTAGGGGATTGGTCTCACATCTAAACAATCAGCTGATACTAAGAACTTGGTTTTGAGCACTAAGTGCTCAAAGCTCTTGCTTTGCTTAAAGCAACTCCTTCAGTCTTCCTATCCTCACTGCTTCAGCAGGCTCAATTTCGCATTCAAATAGCTCCATGCAAACGATTCCAACCTCAATTATCCTCCTTCCTTTTTCGGTGCACCTTCCCCTCCCCCATATGCTTGTAGAAGGGATATGTTTCTGTATTAAAACAGAACGGGGAGACTTCCTCTGTAGTAGTGGGAGAAAACATAAAAATATACGCACTGTCTAAAATTTATTGGTTTTTTTCCATTCAGGCCTTGGGTTATATCAAGATGGTCTTCCTACTGAGCAATAGAATGTGCCATTTGCCAGTTCTCTATAGACAGACTGGCTATCAACTGCTCTGGAAAAATAAGACACATTGGATATTCTCACTCAGTTACTCCAAATGAACCGTGGCCATGCTCTGCTTAGCATCACATCTGTATCTGCAAAAGTGAAGGAATAAGACAGGCAGGCATAAGGCAGTAAACAAATTATGCATCCCTTTATGCAGCAGAGGTGCACAGCCTCTCTAAACAATGCTGTAGGACTAACACTAGCTAGAAACCTAAAGTGTGTACGTGTTCAAGGACTACAGCTGACATTTAAACCCAAATTTAACATTTAACATAACATCATCTGTAGACACATTTCCTGATCTGAAGCAGTTGTGTAAGGAAGGAATGCAAGGGGTGATGCACAGATCTTCGCTTACCTGTGATGCTTTATATCACCAAAATAAACAGCCTTAAACTTAAATTAATGTTCAAATTAATGACTAATTGAGCATCTGTGAACAAAAGCAGTGCTCTGTAAAAGAATCAGAATTAAATTCAATGAGGTAATATTTCTCTCTAACCTATAGCTCCGACAGCAGGGAACACCTATAATCCATTCTGCATTTCTCCTTCACTGAGAAGGTTTATACTGACACAATTTATCTACTGTTTGCTGTGAACTAGGAGCCTGCCAAGGTTTGATTATTGTAGGCTGGCTGATTCATGGCAACTGATTAAAACTACATCAATTGAGCCTTGTATACCTGGCTTGTAAGAGCAAGTCTAACACCTTAAAACCACTTTTCTATGGATAGCATAGGGACTTGCCCCTAAAATTAATATCTGCTTCAACTATTAAGGGTGAAAACACAATCAAATATTGCTTGCAGCCTAGAAAGCCAACAGTAACCTGAGCTGCATTGAAAGAAGCATGGTCAGCAGGGCGGGGGAGGTGATCCTGCCCCTCCGCTCTGCGCTGGTGAGGCCTCACTTGGGGTAATGCATTCAGGTGGGGAGTCCTCAGTACAAGAGAGAAATGGACCTGTTGTAGCGAGTCCAGAGGAGGGCCACAAAAATGATCCACAGAATTGAACACCTCTCCTACGAGGACAGGATGATAGCAACCTGTCCGTATCTAAAGGGGGGCTATATAATAGAAGGAAAAGGATTCTTTAGCAGGGCCTGTTGTGATAGGCCATGGGGAAATGGTTTCAGCCCTGGTAAGGCTGTACTTTGAGTAATGCGTTATGTTTTGGACCCCTCACTGCAAGACATTGAGGCCCTGGAGTATGTCCAGAGAATGGCAATGGAGCTGTGAGGGTCTGGAGCACAAGTCTTATGAGGAGTGGCTGAGAGAACTGGGATTGTTTACTCTGGAGAAGAGGAGGCTCAAGGGTGACCTTATGGCTCTCTACAACAACCTGAAGGGAGCTTGTGGTGAGGTGGGGGTCTGCCTGTTCCCCTGCAACACTAGCAGGACTAGATAGGACCAGACTGGACTAGAGGGACTGGCTTCAAGTTGCACCAGGGGAGATTCAGGTTGGATATTATGATTTTTTTTTTTCCCCTGAAGAATTGGTTAGGTGTTGGAATGGGCTGCTCAGGGAGGTGGTTGAGTTACTGTCCCTAGAGGTGTTCAAGAAATGTTTAGCTGTACTGAGGGACATGGTTTAGTGGTGAAATATTGGTGGATGGTTGGAGGTCTTTTCCATCCTTGGTAATTCTATGATTCTGTGGTTCTAAAAGAAGGGAGATTTAGAATGGATATTCGGAAGAAGTTTTTTACAATAACAGTGATTAGGTACAGGAATAGGTTGCCCAGAGAGGTGGTGAATGCCCCACTCTTGGCGACATTGGACAGGGCTCTGAGCAACCTGATCTAGCTATAAATGTTCCCGTTAATTGCAGGAGTGTTGGCCTTTAAGGGTCCCTTTCAGCTCAAACGATTCTATGATGATTTTCTGTAATAGATAGCAAGCAGAAGTCTAATTGGGAAACTGAAAGGTGTGCTTAACAGTCTGTTCACAGTTCACTTTGTGGTTATCTCAGAACAAGCATTTTGGCTACAAACATATAACTGTCATAAAATATCAAATGTCAAATTGAAATTCATGCCCTACAGGCTCAGCACAAGCACTCTTTCCCTCCCACACTGGCCATCACTGTGTGTTTCATACAAATATATAAGAAACACTGCAGAAGACAACATCTGAATTTGCATTCATAAACACGTACATACCCTGATAAGGTCAAGAACAATGGTGAGATGATCAAGAAGGCCCCCTAGGCCCCACAGATTCAGTGTGCCTATTGCCAAAGTCCCTTTTATACTCCAAATCCTGTAATATTTAGGTCTTAAAAAACTTTTCTCAGATAGCCTATGTACATCCCAAAATAAAACTTCCCAAACTTATCTCATAAAATAGGTATAGTTTTCCATAAAACACACTACCAGTTTCTCTGCAAGCCTGTGGCTTCCCATTTCTTGTGTGCCACAAGTTGCTATGTGATGCATGCCAGGCATCACACTCCACGAACCTAAAACAGTGAGGCAGTGGAGGCCTACCAAGAATCACGTATCTCAGGCTTCATTAAGTCCATTAATGTACTGGCTTACAGACAGTAGAAAGAAGAAAAAAAAAAAAACATCTCAGAATCTAAACATGTGTAGGCTTTTTCTGAACAGATTATGTTTTGATACTGGTTGGCATTCATACGTCTCAGCTGAGTATTGGCAAGCAAATAGCTGGAATTCAGGTGCTCTCTTAACGTAGATAGCCAAAAAAGGCTATCTGCTCCATGAACTGTTTCTCTAAGATGGACAAAACTGTTTGCATAACGTGGACAAGCCTGACTTTCGAACATGCTAGTGTTTCTCTCCCATAAAAATACCCACATTTCTATAGTGAAGATAATGGGTAGGAATACCAAGACGCTGCTTTCTGTAGCCAGCAAGTTAATGTTTGACACTGCACATAAAAGGCAGAATATAAATGCACCCACCCCGAAAGGTTATCTGTTGGCTTTTGTTTCAGCTTCATTGCTTGGTTTAGTAAACAGCATCACCTCTCTATAATCCTTGCCTGAGCTCAAGACAACAGTGTTGGCAGTTGGATTAGAGGTCTTAGAAGTCTTTTCCAACCTTAATGATTCTACAAACTACATTTATCTGAATTTCTGTGTAGGATTGTAAGGTTCTTTGACAAAATATATTAAGGAAAAAAAAAAGCCAACCAACTTTCTCTAATTTCTGCATTTGTTTACATGAACTTTTGATACACTTTTCAATATAGGCTTCATGTCTTCGTATACATGAAAGTAGGAAAGCATGGTTGTTAAACCACAAGAAATTGCTAGAGGGTATCAAAGGCAGCCAGAATACTTATCATTCCTTTAATTCTATACACACATACACACCCTTACTTATACACACATGTATGAACACATAAATAACCAGAGACATTTAAAACAGACCGTGTTCTTTCAAAATAGTTTTTGCAGAACTAACACCACATAGTAAGACAAGGAAGAACCAACCTCAGTTCTGTGCAGCAGGTGTGCTTTCAAGATGTCTATGCATATTAGATGCAAACGTGGCAGGCTGGAAAACCCATCCACAAGTATCAGCATGTCTGTGTCTCCTCTAGGGGTTCTACTGCAAAACAGTGCCAGAACTGACACAAACATAAATCAGGAACACCCTAGAGGTGATCCCACCACATTTCTGAGATCCAGTATAATTAATTACAGCAAAATTCAGACTCCTGCTTATTATACTCAACAACAAGTCTCAAGTTATAAAAACAACAAGGGAGCCCTGACCAGAGAACACGTTAAAAAATACAACTCATTTTTCCATTATCTGTTACTGAACAACAACAGGAAGCTGTACCCAAACCACACAAGAGGAAGAATGTCAATGCAGCAATGCAAGAACTCCAACACAGCATGCTGACAGCTTGCTCTGCACACAGAGGCAGCAAGGTGATGGATGGCTGTCTCCTACACAGTTTGCAAGCAAACAAGACACCATCAGAAGTAGTGCTTCTCACATCTATGGGCAGATTCTATTAATAGATGCTGAACCAAAAACAGAACATGACCCAGGGCAACTCTGTGTTAGAAGCTGGCTGGTGGTTTTCCTTTTTTCTGGGTCATTTTTATTCCCTCCAGGAAGTCAGAAACAATTACAACTCTCTTCAAAAGTGTTTTCCCAGAAGATAATTACCTCATTTAGCAAGAGCCCGATTCTAGATAAACCTTATTTCTCAGTATAGAAATACAGACAGTATAGAAACTACAGACAATTGCTTCCCAGAATATCAGAAAAAAAGAAAAAAAGAAAAAAAAAAAACAATAAAAAAATAGACTCCAATAACACTACCAAGTTGCTTTTTATGACAGATCTCTGCTATTACCGGGTGGTTGTTTCTGGTATCAGATGTCCACATCAAGCTTTCCAGCTTTCAGGTTGGTCCTGTCTGTGACCATTTCTCACTACTGCAGGGTAACATCAACTAGTTCCCTTAAAATATCTTTCTTTCTTTTTTTTCCTTTTTTTTTTTTTTAAATTTAGGCACTCACACCACTTTGGATACATTCCCAAGACATATCTAAACAAGAGTATTAGGCAGAGAAAAACGCAGACAGAATACTTACGTAGAAATTAAACACTGCACAACTGAGTAATGCAACTGAGAAAAGCTCAAATGATAACAGGCATTCTCAGTAAATTCTACTAGCAGACCACAGCTATGATTAGTTACAATGCCTCGTAATAAATAAAATGTGACAGACTTCAGATGCCAGTTTCCCTACACATATCTCGGGATTGAAACGCTCCAGGAAAAAGAGATTCATTAAATCTGCTCATCAAATCAACTGAGTTGATTGCTGTGGAATACATGAAAAAAAAGCTGTAGTGATTTTGTGTGAAATCCAGTGCAGCTTTTTCCCCCCTTTGGAGTGATTATCTTAAAAACATGAGTAATAAAAGCAAACATCACCATTCCTGTGGCTGTGAAGAAGAAATGCAATGGAACTTCTTTAGCATCCCTAATAGAAAACTGGTTACTCCAGACACTGAAAACCTTCAAAACATGCATTCTTGAGTTCTTCCTCTCTAGAAAGCGTGTACTGGAATTAACAATGAGTTCAACATGAACCACTGGATTTCACCTTTCACACTTTACTCTTTTTTTAACAACTGCAATCACCACATCCTTTCTGCACTTGCATTCTGACTGCTAGCTCCTCCTGCAGCATATGAAGGCTGCTCAGCAGCACATTTGGGTCACCGTTCTGATATGCCATAGGATATGCAGACATCCTACAAACCTGTTCTAATCAGCATACGACTCACCTTACAGAGTGGCTAAATCAGATACAAAATAATTCAAATATCTCAAAATACAAGGCAAGGTCAGAAATCTTCATACCTTAGCTTCTTAGGATTCTCCTACCTTAAAAAATCCATCTGCTTTATGGATAGAGAGATGTCAGTTTGCAGGCATGTTTTTAGTAGGCTTTGGAAAGCAGTGGGTGAAGTGAATATAAAAGGAACATATGGATATCACAAAATAAATGTATATTTCAATTGGGCATTATGAACATCAAGACAGTTTTAGATCTCACCAGTTACAACGAGTTCAGCATATTCTGGATTTACACCAGTTTTAGCAAAGGTCATGTTCTGGACTAATTAAAGTCAGAATCATAACTGGAGAAAATGAGTATCTGATAATCATCCTTCTGCTGAAGATAAATAGAAGACCCATCTGCACCCTGTTTTCTAAAATTTGGCAGAAATTGTTTCAGGCAAGCTGCTACATAGCTGCTTTCATGAATGTGTCAAAAAATCTGAAAACAGCTAAATATATACATATGTGTGCTCCAAACAGCAAAACTCAATTAAAATGCAAAATTGATCATTAGGAACTCGGGCTTTTTTTCGTAATAGAGGCTTGATTGTGAACACTGGTTTGGAGAAAAACAGAACACAAGTTACGATATTTTCTTCATTTAAGCAGAGTCTGAAACAGCATGACATAAAAGACAGCAGTACAAAGCATACAACACAATACTGCATCCATTGTATTTAGCCTCTGAATCTGCATTCTAGCAGCCACATTTCTGGGACAGCTTTAAAACCCCCTGCATGTACTACTGTACTCACTCGCAGCAGCAGATTTGCAAAACAATATTTGTAAAGCCATGAAAACTGGCACATTCAGAACCATTATGTTCAAACATGCCATCATCTAACTCTTAGTTGTTACAGAAAATTGTTTTGGACAAACTGGGAAAAGGTGAAGGGACTTTATTTCTACTAAATACCGAGAGCTTTTAAACCAGTGGAGTGCTGAGAAACTGGTAAATGGAATGTCATCCTGACAAAAATGCAGGGTTTTCTTAATGCTTCTGGTGCCAAACCTCTAACGAGACAGGCTTCTTAAATTCAGTGGGGGTCAGAAGTTTAGTTTATTCAGCAAGAATAACACTATTAACAGCTACTGCTCTTTCATGTTGCCACAGCTAACACCCACACATTTCAAGTCCAGTTGATACAGGAAAGTCAAGGAAAATTGGAGTGGCTACCGGCAGTCATCTCTGCGGGGATATTTTAAAACTGAATTTATATTGTGCTTTAAAAACAATCTAAAAGGATCAATGCACCTTATGAATCTGTTGTAGACATACACAGAGAGAAAGATGGATGGATGAAAGCATATAAAAGCGAGTAAATCTGACTCTCTCTATTGATTTTTGAGAGGACAGTGTAGAGCACTTAGGTGAGGTCTTATATATCACTGCAAAGGACCAAACGCCGTTATGCATATGTCTGCAGGATGTCAGGATTTATCATGAAGCAGTGCACTGCTGTACTCTTTCACTTTATCCTTTTGTAAATAATCTTGTTCTCACCGTTGAGGGTGGTAGACCACTAAGAATTAAATAATCCTCAAAAACAAACAGAAGAATAGTCATAGGAAGACTATCAAACAGCTACAACTGGAGAAATCCACTACTATGAAAACAAAAATTGCAGTAGGTTAGGGTATACACACAGTATTTTTAGCATTAGCTAGAGAAAGCTGCTTTTTAAATAATGAGCTTTTGAAACCACGATGGAAAAATCTGCATATCACAGTATAATCCTCTTTCTACTTTGTTCTAAACCACAGACAATCACATTTATTATTTCCAGAGCTCTCCAGCTCTCCTGCTTGGCCAAATGCTGTCAGAGGGTATTACAGAAATCGGCCTGGTTTAGAGAGCACTTCTTCACCAGATGGAACATCTCTCTTAGAATGTTTTCCTCATATAGCATGTTTCAAACAACAAAGTTATCACAGCAACAATCGGAATTTCTGAGGGGTCTCTGGGGCTTCTATCTATAAATTATATAATGGTGCCATTTTTTGAGTATCTGAGTTCCAAAATTCTCAGCTTTTTAAGTGTTAATCTGAGCCATTCATAAATCCATGCCTCTCACATACATTCCTCTCCTCATGCACATTTAAACAGCACACTTACGCTACTCTGTTAGCTTTTTCTTCATATACTTTTCTCAACAAAGCAGTGGGAAACAATTCTGTTGTTAACTGGGGTTACATGGTGGGTCATTTGGAAAATATGATTGCTTAAGTAATAAAAATCTGCCATTTGTTTTTATAAGAGAAAACCCACCGGCTTAGCTAACAACTATGATGGCCACTGTACATTATGGTGTTCCCACAGGCTACTAAGTCAGGCAGTCTCCTCGTTAAGATATCTAACAGACAAGCCTAATGGAAAAAACAATTTACCTTCTTCAGTTTCATGCCACACAATTCCTTCCAAGTTCACGCTGGTCCCAGGCTCACAGGGTCCAAGGCATTCGGGTTCTGTTACTACTCCAACTTCGTAAGTATTTACACCCACTGAACGAGTCCGTACCAAAAGCTGCTCAACTGGTGCTGCAATATTGGATGAAGATGGAGAAAAGTAGGAAGGCAGAATCTGAGGTGTGATACTGCTGGAAATTGGAGGTGGAGGTGCAGGCACTGTAAACAGGGGATCAACCTGAAAACAACAGACAAACTTACTATAACGGTGCTGTGATATTAAATTAAAAAAAAAAAAAAAAGAAAAGAAAAGCTAAAAACAAACAAAAGAAAACCCAGTTTCCTTACACTACATTTGTGTGTGCAGGGGTTTGGTGTACTATGGGCAATTTCAGTTTTATGAGTTCAATTTTGTTGGTATCAGTCCACATGCTGCACACGAAGAGTTTATGTACAGAAATATCTATCGCACTAAACAAGGCAAATTGCTAAATTTCTACCAGACTATTCCCTGCTGTCATAAATGCTAGCATGAAATAATAGTGGATGGGTTTTTTTGTTTGTTTTTTGTTCAATTGTTTTCTTCTTTTTTCTTTTTTTAAGGAAAAAGGGATTAAGGCCAATCTTTTTTCTTAGTGCTAACAGAGACTGATTTGTGGATGGAAATTTATCTGGTAAATGGGCAACTTCATTTTCTATTTAAATAAAAACATTAATAAAGACAGTACAAAGACAAATGACATCTTTTTTTCATGTGCATCACAGAGAAATTCATACTTGGAACAATTCTAATAGCCACATGCCATCAAATATAATCTCTTGCCACACAGTCTTGAATGCATTAAAATTCTTAAATTCATTGAGGTCACCCACCTAACATCTAACAGGTAACATTTATGTCTTTCTATTTGACACAACAGATGAATATGTCCAAACCATGTGATTTCTAAGGGCTTCCAAAATGCATACATGTAACAATACAATTTGCCAAACAAACGGTCTGCACACAGACGACTCAGATGCAGCCTGTATGTATTTAAGCACTTCAAAGTTATCTTTCCCGTACGACTTCCAGTATAACCAACAGCAGATCTTCTGCATAAGGATTTGGCTTGAGAGCTTTTGGTATTTTACTGCAGTGATAAGGTCTTCTGACACATAAAGGATAGTCAAACAAAGTTATCATTGTGCCCACTCAAACAGCGTAAGCAATCATCCGAACCACCTAAAATTCATGTTTATTTGGCCTGCTGGATCACAGACATCAGGCCAAGAAGTCCTTCCTCAGTCCAGCAGTTCAGAAGATGGATGCTGTCTAGCTACTTTCAAAATGATTTTCAAGGACCTTTAAGTCTGTGTTGTTTTTAGTTTTGGACATCTCTAGGAAGGTTCAAGAGGAAAGATACAATGACTCCCTGCACACTATCATCTAGGTTTCATTCAGGTGTATCTTAACATAGATCACAGTTAAACTTTCTTTTAAGCCAAGCAAGCAAATGGAAGACAAAGAGAAGAAAGGACTGAAGAGTGTTATTCCTCCATCATATATTCTTTGTACCCTGGATCTGATCACTGCATCACTACATCATATGGCCATTTTCCATAATGAGCAAATGAAATGGAAATCGAATGGCCACTGCAACAGTTAATTATTGTGCTTCAGGTTTCACTCATACAGACAACCAACATCACGTGCACAGGTCCTGAGTATGCTAAATATTAAACCAAAACATTCTGTGTGATATTATGTATAATAAGCCTGGATTCTAATTTTGACTATGCTAAAACCAGGGAGAAGACAGGAGAGACTTACAGTCAAATCCAAACTTTTGTTCTTTGGTTTTCTTTTTTTTCCTTTTTTTTTTTTTTAAATTTAGGCACTCACACCACTTTGGATACATTCCCAAGACATATCTAAACAAGAGTATTAGGCAGAGAAAAACGCAGACAGAATACTTACGTAGAAATTAAACACTGCACAACTGAGTAATGCAACTGAGAAAAGCTCAAATGATAACAGGCATTCTCAGTAAATTCTACTAGCAGACCACAGCTATGATTAGTTACAATGCCTCGTAATAAATAAAATGTGACAGACTTCAGATGCCAGTTTCCCTACACATATCTCGGGATTGAAACGCTCCAGGAAAAAGAGATTCATTAAATCTGCTCATCAAATCAACTGAGTTGATTGCTGTGGAATACATGAAAAAAAAGCTGTAGTGATTTTGTGTGAAATCCAGTGCAGCTTTTTCCCCCCTTTGGAGTGATTATCTTAAAAACATGAGTAATAAAAGCAAACATCACCATTCCTGTGGCTGTGAAGAAGAAATGCAATGGAACTTCTTTAGCATCCCTAATAGAAAACTGGTTACTCCAGACACTGAAAACCTTCAAAACATGCATTCTTGAGTTCTTCCTCTCTAGAAAGCGTGTACTGGAATTAACAATGAGTTCAACATGAACCACTGGATTTCACCTTTCACACTTTACTCTTTTTTTAACAACTGCAATCACCACATCCTTTCTGCACTTGCATTCTGACTGCTAGCTCCTCCTGCAGCATATGAAGGCTGCTCAGCAGCACATTTGGGTCACCGTTCTGATATGCCATAGGATATGCAGACATCCTACAAACCTGTTCTAATCAGCATACGACTCACCTTACAGAGTGGCTAAATCAGATACAAAATAATTCAAATATCTCAAAATACAAGGCAAGGTCAGAAATCTTCATACCTTAGCTTCTTAGGATTCTCCTACCTTAAAAAATCCATCTGCTTTATGGATAGAGAGATGTCAGTTTGCAGGCATGTTTTTAGTAGGCTTTGGAAAGCAGTGGGTGAAGTGAATATAAAAGGAACATATGGATATCACAAAATAAATGTATATTTCAATTGGGCATTATGAACATCAAGACAGTTTTAGATCTCACCAGTTACAACGAGTTCAGCATATTCTGGATTTACACCAGTTTTAGCAAAGGTCATGTTCTGGACTAATTAAAGTCAGAATCATAACTGGAGAAAATGAGTATCTGATAATCATCCTTCTGCTGAAGATAAATAGAAGACCCATCTGCACCCTGTTTTCTAAAATTTGGCAGAAATTGTTTCAGGCAAGCTGCTACATAGCTGCTTTCATGAATGTGTCAAAAAATCTGAAAACAGCTAAATATATACATATGTGTGCTCCAAACAGCAAAACTCAATTAAAATGCAAAATTGATCATTAGGAACTCGGGCTTTTTTTCGTAATAGAGGCTTGATTGTGAACACTGGTTTGGAGAAAAACAGAACACAAGTTACGATATTTTCTTCATTTAAGCAGAGTCTGAAACAGCATGACATAAAAGACAGCAGTACAAAGCATACAACACAATACTGCATCCATTGTATTTAGCCTCTGAATCTGCATTCTAGCAGCCACATTTCTGGGACAGCTTTAAAACCCCCTGCATGTACTACTGTACTCACTCGCAGCAGCAGATTTGCAAAACAATATTTGTAAAGCCATGAAAACTGGCACATTCAGAACCATTATGTTCAAACATGCCATCATCTAACTCTTAGTTGTTACAGAAAATTGTTTTGGACAAACTGGGAAAAGGTGAAGGGACTTTATTTCTACTAAATACCGAGAGCTTTTAAACCAGTGGAGTGCTGAGAAACTGGTAAATGGAATGTCATCCTGACAAAAATGCAGGGTTTTCTTAATGCTTCTGGTGCCAAACCTCTAACGAGACAGGCTTCTTAAATTCAGTGGGGGTCAGAAGTTTAGTTTATTCAGCAAGAATAACACTATTAACAGCTACTGCTCTTTCATGTTGCCACAGCTAACACCCACACATTTCAAGTCCAGTTGATACAGGAAAGTCAAGGAAAATTGGAGTGGCTACCGGCAGTCATCTCTGCGGGGATATTTTAAAACTGAATTTATATTGTGCTTTAAAAACAATCTAAAAGGATCAATGCACCTTATGAATCTGTTGTAGACATACACAGAGAGAAAGATGGATGGATGAAAGCATATAAAAGCGAGTAAATCTGACTCTCTCTATTGATTTTTGAGAGGACAGTGTAGAGCACTTAGGTGAGGTCTTATATATCACTGCAAAGGACCAAACGCCGTTATGCATATGTCTGCAGGATGTCAGGATTTATCATGAAGCAGTGCACTGCTGTACTCTTTCACTTTATCCTTTTGTAAATAATCTTGTTCTCACCGTTGAGGGTGGTAGACCACTAAGAATTAAATAATCCTCAAAAACAAACAGAAGAATAGTCATAGGAAGACTATCAAACAGCTACAACTGGAGAAATCCACTACTATGAAAACAAAAATTGCAGTAGGTTAGGGTATACACACAGTATTTTTAGCATTAGCTAGAGAAAGCTGCTTTTTAAATAATGAGCTTTTGAAACCACGATGGAAAAATCTGCATATCACAGTATAATCCTCTTTCTACTTTGTTCTAAACCACAGACAATCACATTTATTATTTCCAGAGCTCTCCAGCTCTCCTGCTTGGCCAAATGCTGTCAGAGGGTATTACAGAAATCGGCCTGGTTTAGAGAGCACTTCTTCACCAGATGGAACATCTCTCTTAGAATGTTTTCCTCATATAGCATGTTTCAAACAACAAAGTTATCACAGCAACAATCGGAATTTCTGAGGGGTCTCTGGGGCTTCTATCTATAAATTATATAATGGTGCCATTTTTTGAGTATCTGAGTTCCAAAATTCTCAGCTTTTTAAGTGTTAATCTGAGCCATTCATAAATCCATGCCTCTCACATACATTCCTCTCCTCATGCACATTTAAACAGCACACTTACGCTACTCTGTTAGCTTTTTCTTCATATACTTTTCTCAACAAAGCAGTGGGAAACAATTCTGTTGTTAACTGGGGTTACATGGTGGGTCATTTGGAAAATATGATTGCTTAAGTAATAAAAATCTGCCATTTGTTTTTATAAGAGAAAACCCACCGGCTTAGCTAACAACTATGATGGCCACTGTACATTATGGTGTTCCCACAGGCTACTAAGTCAGGCAGTCTCCTCGTTAAGATATCTAACAGACAAGCCTAATGGAAAAAACAATTTACCTTCTTCAGTTTCATGCCACACAATTCCTTCCAAGTTCACGCTGGTCCCAGGCTCACAGGGTCCAAGGCATTCGGGTTCTGTTACTACTCCAACTTCGTAAGTATTTACACCCACTGAACGAGTCCGTACCAAAAGCTGCTCAACTGGTGCTGCAATATTGGATGAAGATGGAGAAAAGTAGGAAGGCAGAATCTGAGGTGTGATACTGCTGGAAATTGGAGGTGGAGGTGCAGGCACTGTAAACAGGGGATCAACCTGAAAACAACAGACAAACTTACTATAACGGTGCTGTGATATTAAATTAAAAAAAAAAAAAAAAGAAAAGAAAAGCTAAAAACAAACAAAAGAAAACCCAGTTTCCTTACACTACATTTGTGTGTGCAGGGGTTTGGTGTACTATGGGCAATTTCAGTTTTATGAGTTCAATTTTGTTGGTATCAGTCCACATGCTGCACACGAAGAGTTTATGTACAGAAATATCTATCGCACTAAACAAGGCAAATTGCTAAATTTCTACCAGACTATTCCCTGCTGTCATAAATGCTAGCATGAAATAATAGTGGATGGGTTTTTTTGTTTGTTTTTTGTTCAATTGTTTTCTTCTTTTTTCTTTTTTTAAGGAAAAAGGGATTAAGGCCAATCTTTTTTCTTAGTGCTAACAGAGACTGATTTGTGGATGGAAATTTATCTGGTAAATGGGCAACTTCATTTTCTATTTAAATAAAAACATTAATAAAGACAGTACAAAGACAAATGACATCTTTTTTTCATGTGCATCACAGAGAAATTCATACTTGGAACAATTCTAATAGCCACATGCCATCAAATATAATCTCTTGCCACACAGTCTTGAATGCATTAAAATTCTTAAATTCATTGAGGTCACCCACCTAACATCTAACAGGTAACATTTATGTCTTTCTATTTGACACAACAGATGAATATGTCCAAACCATGTGATTTCTAAGGGCTTCCAAAATGCATACATGTAACAATACAATTTGCCAAACAAACGGTCTGCACACAGACGACTCAGATGCAGCCTGTATGTATTTAAGCACTTCAAAGTTATCTTTCCCGTACGACTTCCAGTATAACCAACAGCAGATCTTCTGCATAAGGATTTGGCTTGAGAGCTTTTGGTATTTTACTGCAGTGATAAGGTCTTCTGACACATAAAGGATAGTCAAACAAAGTTATCATTGTGCCCACTCAAACAGCGTAAGCAATCATCCGAACCACCTAAAATTCATGTTTATTTGGCCTGCTGGATCACAGACATCAGGCCAAGAAGTCCTTCCTCAGTCCAGCAGTTCAGAAGATGGATGCTGTCTAGCTACTTTCAAAATGATTTTCAAGGACCTTTAAGTCTGTGTTGTTTTTAGTTTTGGACATCTCTAGGAAGGTTCAAGAGGAAAGATACAATGACTCCCTGCACACTATCATCTAGGTTTCATTCAGGTGTATCTTAACATAGATCACAGTTAAACTTTCTTTTAAGCCAAGCAAGCAAATGGAAGACAAAGAGAAGAAAGGACTGAAGAGTGTTATTCCTCCATCATATATTCTTTGTACCCTGGATCTGATCACTGCATCACTACATCATATGGCCATTTTCCATAATGAGCAAATGAAATGGAAATCGAATGGCCACTGCAACAGTTAATTATTGTGCTTCAGGTTTCACTCATACAGACAACCAACATCACGTGCACAGGTCCTGAGTATGCTAAATATTAAACCAAAACATTCTGTGTGATATTATGTATAATAAGCCTGGATTCTAATTTTGACTATGCTAAAACCAGGGAGAAGACAGGAGAGACTTACAGTCAAATCCAAACTTTTGTTCTTTGGTTTTCTTTTTTTTCCTTTTTTTTTTTTTTAATTTTTCCAGAGGTGGAGGAGGACGGGGGAGGGGCAAGGGACTATTTAAAAATGCCTATTTAATGGGCACTTTTGTTTAGAAGTAATCCTCAGGTTAGGGATAGAATAAAGCAAAGAAAAAAAAATCAACGCAAAATATGGATACTACAAGCATGCACTAGGAGCAAAAGCCTAATAATACCAGCAAAAAACTGCTGAGTGCTGCCAATTACTGTGGCACAAAACCAATGCAGTCACACAATGATAACTTTATTCTTCTCTGTACACCACCGTGCTTGCAAAGTCAGGGCACAGACACCATTGCTTTGCAGGGCAGAGCTGGGTGCCCGCAGGCAAGACAGCCATCAGCTGACCACCATGAGCAGCTCCCCTGTGCAAGATCATCTGTAAGCTAACACGCAGCCACGACCTGTCAGTTGTGCAGGTGATGCCTGGCTGTCAGGTGCTCTGCAGAGGCACGCATGAGGTGGCAGAGTCCTGCTGTGGGGCATGGCTGTCAGCCTCGGGCGCTCAGCATCACCCCGAGCAGCACTCAGAGGACTTCTCAGCATACCTTATAGCATGGAAGACCAACCTGTTGGCTTGCCTCGGCCACACTGAGTGTAAAGGAATTGTCTTGGGCCATGTATAGGAAGGTCACTCCAAAAGTAATGCTTCCCATTTATTTCCAGGGAAGCTACAACTGATACAAAGAGCACAATAACACTGTTTGACTGAGCAAATACTCCGCTACAAAGCACTATTTTTTCACACAGTCACCACCATTAGCTATGCATTTTCACCAGTGATGAACAAGAGCCTGCGTGCTGTGCTCGTACTAATCTGTACCAGCAGAGATGACACACTGTCGCTGCTGTCACTGCTGAAACACACCACCCACAGCCTCACTGTGCTTCATCCACTGTTCGGTCTCTACAAACATTCAGAGTTGATGAATGCCAATGGGTACAAGTTTTTCCGCATGCAGGAATTCAATTCCACACCTCTGCTTCATACGCACTTCCGTGTCAGATGGCATTCTGTCAGACTGCCCCTCTGCTAGCAGCTGCCACATAGCAACAACATGGAATGAAATACTGTTGGGAAGGTTCAACCTCTACTGCCATCCCACCAACATCTGCCTCTGATACTGTGAGCCAACATCATAAAATAGGCACTACTTTCAGAGAAGCTCTCAAAAATATATATAATATAGTTAATGCATATAAAGTAACAAAACTTAATTTTTAATGTTTTTTATTAAAACATGTAAACCTTAGAGGAACCCAAGCCATAACACTGGTGGGATATGTGACCTGGTTCCTGTGAAACGAATGCCTCAGTCTGGTTCAGTGGCGGTGCTTGCAGCTCTTAGTGATTTCCCAAAGTGTCTGTCAGAGATTTTTGATGAAATGTTACTCTTTCTGTACTTCATCCTTCAAAACAGTTGTTCACAAATGTACCTACTGCCAAAAAGCGCCGACACCAATAAGATGTGACTACGAAGCAAGGGCTTTTCTCTCTGGTAAGAGAGGGCTTGTAGAAGTCCAGTAAAGAGGCACGATCACCTTTTGGTTGCAACTCAATTTATTCCATTTGAAAATTCACGAGTAATGTATTTATGCTGACTGAAAATGGAATCAGAAATAAACCGCCAAACTGATCCTTTTTGCAGCAATCTCGAAACCTGTTCTCAAACTCCTTTATCACACAGGAAAGCACTGCTACATATTTTTTGCTGCTCACTGGGCTGTGTTTAGCCAATGTATCCAAATCGTAGACTGATTTGCCATCACTTGAGCTGGCCCTGCACTGTGCTCTCCTGAGCCCCGCTTTCAGCCCAGATGGGGTTCATCATGCACCGATGCTCGGTTGGTGCTAAAGGGCCAGGCTGGGCTGTGAGCTGTGCTGGGCCATGGGTTGGACATGCTTGCCTTGTGCAAGCTGGAGGAGAACCCAACTGGCAGGTCAATGCGGCCTGCTGCTATAGTAGAATGAAGCCTTGGACAGCCTTTATAAAATCAAGGATTGCAATCGAATGGCTTGCTTGATAGTTTATGTGGTGTTTCAGAAAGCTGTGCAAAACCTCCCCGTATACGTGCAACATCATTCCTCCATAAAACATGCTCATCACAAAGCCAGAGGAAAAAATGTTTGTTATTATCATTCCAAATCATAGCAAAAGTTTTAAATGAATGCAGACTAAAACAATGGATGTTTCTTCTACTCTCCAACATATTACTAACAGTGAGATAGAGATAAGAAGAAGGCATGGATCTGGCAATGTACCCTACCAAGCAACATGTCACAGATATTTGTGCTCTGCTCTGATTAATACAGACCTGCTCAGAGATGCTCATGTTTTCCAGGAAACAGAGTCCTAGAGGACGAGGCCAAAACATGGTATCTGCAGCAGAAGGGGCTGCTGCTCTGCTGTGCCCAGCACCAAGCCTTTGGTAATTCACAGAATCAAAGAATCACAGAATGGCCTGGGTTGAAAAGAACCACAGTGATCATCTAGTTCCAACCCCCCTCCCATGTGCAGGGTCGCCAACTACCAGACCAGGCTGCCCAGAGCCACATCCAGCCTGGCCTTGAATGCCTCCAGGGATGGGGCATCCACAGCCTCCTTGGGCAGCCCGACTCCCCCTGGTTCCAGAGAGCTGTACCATGACCTTACTCACAAGCAGAAATACAGAGCTCACACGTTGCTCCAGCCTGCCATGTTTTAAAATCATCCCATCGTGTTTCGCAGTCCAGCACAGCAAAGTGATGGTTCTCAGTGATCACTGTGATGACACAACAGTTTCCATGAGTCCTCCAAAAGGGCACTGGTGTAACCTATTACAGGCAGAGGGAGGCAGGAAGGCCAGGTCTCCACTGGAAAACAGGCACATAAGACTAACATCTGGTGGTGGCAGACTGTCAAACTGAGGAAAGTTAATGTCAAGAACAGACGCTGTGCAGTTTCTCACTGTTATTTCTGCATGATTATTCCCAGGTGTTGGTGCATACAGAGCAGTAGGCTCTCTGTTTACCACATGAGCCAATGTAAGAAATAAAAAAAAAAATAAGAGGAGGGTTATTTACAAAGATGCTCTCTTTATACATGTAATCAAAAGGCTCCAGAAAAAAAAAAATGAAATATTCAAGCAATATTTTCTTCATTCACCCAATTCCAAGGGCTTTTGAGAGCTGATTAGTAACAAAGGCCACAAAGCTGGAGTGTTATTCATGGCAGCTTTCCACTGCCAAGTGTTTGATTGTATCAGAGAGCAGTGGCTCTCGGTAGTAGAAAGCTCACAGAGAATGAAGCATGTCTGCCAGGCACTGTAGTCAGTGCTCCATGGAGTGCTGCCCTATCTGAACACGATAAAAAAGCATGACATTAGCCTGTGTGTGGGAGAGGATATGGATAAGAGAGGAAATGTCATTCTAACTAGAAACAGGCAGACTTTATAACAAGTTAAGCTTGTCTTCTGTGATTCTGGCACTTCACATGCTGAAATTAAGTTCTGCTAGTCAAAACTGATCTTTCAGATGCAGTGCGAGTTTCTAAAATCATGCTTACAGATGGATATTTTCTGTCCTTTGCACATAATTTCCCGACAACCAGGAAGGATTTCAGTGGGCAATGCTGAGCTCAGCACACTGGGCGGAAGGGCACACAGTATCATACAATTGCTGTCACCCATATTCTGATTCCAGCGGGGATGGAAGAATTTAAGACCTTTTGGGATGCATTTTCCCATAGGAAACCCACCTAAATGAAAGACGAGCAAAATCCAAGCAACATCTATGGTTCTAATTGCCATAGCACTGATCTGACCAGAAACAAATTCACAGTATTACTCAAACTAATGCATTCTGGTTTTATGCATTTCATTCATTTCTACTCTGAAAACTTTCAGAGGGTGAGTGTGCAATGGGTGAAATGTTTCTGTCATCAGTCCTGAAATACAAGCTAGAAAATAGCTGCCATGCAGTCAGGCCACATGATGTGAAATTCTAACATGTGCAAAAACATTAATAGACGCTGAAGTATGTGTAGATCCACCTCATTAATGACCAGTATCTTTGAAGATGTATCTCAATGAAGACATAGTCTACCAGCCTAAGACCAAGTGGGGTCATACACTACTCCAGTGTCACCCACCACATGATTTTGAAACACACATAGCAAAAGCCATTTAATCCATTTACCAATACAAAGGCTGGAGAAAGGCAAAGCAGCAGGCTTAAGGCTTAGCATGACCCCTTGCCTTTTAAATCGAGCAAATTTTACTGTGAGCATTGCCAGTATCTACACTAGTAGAAATCATATGGGAAGATGATCTCAGATCTATCATGGGATGTACCTAAAAAAACAAAACTTCACCCTCAGCAAAACTAAATAATTCCTTAACAAAGACTAAAAGGAAGGAGAAACCTCTAACTTTGAAACTGCCACTGACAAGCTCTTCAGTGTTAGTAACTACTACTTCAGATGACCAAAGTGAAAAGCAAGAAATAGAGGAAATTGGCCCTGTATGGAAGCCTTAATTTTCTCCTATATCTTAGGGTAAAAGAGAGATTCCCTTGTTTTTATGTAAGGTATGTCTGCCCTACCTTGCTGTTCTAAAGCAACATGACTCCAGAAAATCTCACTCTAATCTCATTCACACCATCACACATCAGAAGCAATTCCAACAAAATTACTGAAACTACTTTGGAAGAAAATCAACGTGGGGGAATCTGAAATCTCTCAGCAGAATCTAATGCAGAGACAATGGCGCTGAACACCAGGCAAGGAAACTTGCTTGTCCTTCTTCTATCTTCTGTTCTATCCCAGATGCTTGGGATTTCCCAGAACCATTCACCCATTTTACTGTGGGAAAGATTAGCACTTGACAACTGCCAGCAATATCTTTCTGCCAAAGGCTTCATCTGTGAAAAACTATGTCAGTTCAAATGTTTGGCAGAGGCCTGGTAGGATGCCCAGATCACCACCTGCAAAGATCTACTACAGACATTTCTCTTCTTTCAGCCCAAGAAAATCATATTCAGTGAGATTCTAAAGCACCTTTCTCCAGTGAAATTTCATTTCTCCTGTTCAGCAGTGCAGTTTGTGTTCCCACCCTTTTCTTCAGTTATGGTACAACTGTTTCGATAAGCTTTAACACAGACCAAGCAAACACTGAAACTCTCTCAAGATCCCTACCCCATCTGCAAAGGTACACACTGTTCCTGCATCAAGAAAGGAATTTCTCTGAAGTGATTATAGATAGAGTGTGCATGCAATGATCTCCAGTATCAGATGGTGTCATATGATCAAGCACAATAAAAATCAAGGCACAGAAATTTCCTGGTAGAGGATCAGGTATCGTTTGATCTAGTCTTGTGAAACCATGGAAGAGGTAACTATGATGGTGATTGTTTTCATTTCAAAGACTGCTCCTTCTCTGTACGATTCCGTTTTACCTTTCAGGGTTCTGATCCTGAAAGTGTTTGTTTATAGAAATGCATTTAATTGTTGCATTTCTTTGCAAGTTTTCATTTCCTATGTCCAAAAATATCTTGCCGTAAGTCTATTACTCTGCGGCAGTAGTCCTCCATTACCAAAAGACAGCATAAGTTAGTCAATGATATGTCTGCAGTCCAGTGGAATAGCTGACTTTGCAGCCACTCTGGAGCGTAGATAGGAATATAAAGAATACAGATTTGTGATTTTTTTAATTTTCAGGAATCTGCATTGATTTGCCAGCCTACATCAGTATAATTCACAGTAAACAGTGACTCAGAGGAGAGCCAGGTTATCCTTTAGTCAGGCTTCTTTGCACCTCTTTGGCTTTCTGAATGTCAGTGTGCCATCACTGGAGTTTTATCTCACCCATCCATTTGTTGGCTACCCTGAGAGTTTGAAGTCTGTACGTTATGATTCAGGCTGTTGATCCCTCAGTACAATTTATTTTTTTTCCTAGGAAAATACACATGGTCTGAAAATTCATCATTTCACTTCATGGACTGGCACTTAACAATATCTACTGACCTGAAAACTTACAATTTAGTTAGCCCTTGGGCTTCCTAGGCATAACAGGTGGATCTTCCTATAATATTGCCTTAGATCTCCCACTTGGGCTTTTCCACAGAATGTTGGATCCCATTTTGGCAAGTTTCACTCTCTCGTTCATACAATATTTAATGAGTCTAGCAATAAACACTAGAGTCTGATACCATTCCCTAACTCTATTTAAAGAACAAGACTAATATCTTACTATTCTTAAAAATCAGGCATACATGTTCATGATTATTCAGCATCTCGCTAAAGAAACTAAGTTGAAAATGATCTTCCTTCCTGCCTCTCTTTTCACACTGGCATTCCCACTGAATAGGGAGTTGAATCAGTCAACTGGTGCATACCTTCCCTCTACTGGTGCATACCTTTACTCGGGTGTAAATCTGGAATAGTTTCACTGAAGTGGAACTAATATCAGAATTTGCTGTATTTGTTTTACCAGCAAGAGAGGTAATCAGCATTTCAAATAGTTCTAATGTGAGGATTTTTAAGAGGAAATAAATCTTGTGAGGAGGAAACTGCTAACACCTATTTCATTCAGAATGTTTCCTTTTCTATTTCTACGCTGAACACGGCACTGACAAAATGTGTCCAAAAATCCTTATGAATGAAGCTAAAGGATTAAATTTACAGCATGAAGACTCTTTGTTTCAGCTGAGACAGAACTGTTTTTCTTCAGATTCTCTGGTACGATGCTACGCTTTGGTTCACACCAGTGTTTCTAGCTGTTGCTAAGCAGTTCTGCACAGCCAATGCCATTACATTTTTCTCAGATAGCAAGTGGCTGGGGGGGCCCAAGGAGCTGGGAAAGAACAGAATCAGGACAGCTGACTTAAACTAGCCCAAGGGATATTCTATACCAAACAACACCAGGCAGAAGGAGAGTTGTGAAGGGGGTCAGAGTTCATCTTGCTGTCTTCTGGTTGCTCTGGAGCTAGCTGGGCAGTGGTCAGTGAGTGGTGAACAACTGCCTGTGCATCACTGGTTATATACATTCTCATATTTATATATAATCATAATCATTATTATGAAAGGGAGCCTACGAACAGGAGGGGAGTCAATTCTTCAAAAGGGTAGATAACGGCAGGACAAGGGGAAATGGTTTGAAGTTGAAGGAGGGAAGATTTCGGTTGGATATCAGGGGGAAGTTCTTTACTATGAGAGTGGTGAGGTGCTGGAACAGCTGCCCAGAGAGGCTGTGGATGTCCCGTCCATCCCTGGAGGTGTTCAAGGCCAGGCTGGATGGGGCCCTGGGCAGCCTGGTCTAGTATTAAATGTGGAGGTTGGTGGCCCTGCCTGTGGCAGGAGGCTTGGAACCTGATAATCCTTGAGGTCCCTTCCAACCCAAGCCATTCCATGATTCTATGATTATCCTTTTCATTTGCTCTGTCTTAGTAAATAGTTTTATCTCAACTCACGAGTTCCACTTTGTTTTTGTTTTTTATTTTTCAGATTCTCTCCCATCCCGCTGGGGGAGAGGTGGTGAGCGAACAACTGCGTGGTGCTCAGTCACCTACCAGGTTAAACAACAGCAGTCACTTTTGGCAGCCAACATGGAGCCTGAAGGGTTGAGATAACAGCAGATCTGACCTGAGCATGTTAACACAGGGTGTTGTGGTAGTTTGATAATTGCTAGTCACTGTGCCATTTTTTTTTTACTATTTATGAAGCTCTTTGAGAGTCTTCTTATTGAACTACATTGTGTAGCATCTTGCTTGCTGTCTATTTTTTCCCTGCTGTGTTGTTTGTTATCCCTGGGGACTGGATTGCAGTTTTTATTTTGCTATACCAAGTGGCCTTGGCTTATATTATCATAAAATTGGCAGTGGAGAAACTAAAGTGGTGTGTGAATTTGGCATTGCAATCATCTCTCGGCTTCAGAAACCATGCTGTGGATGCTATTAGTCTTTATATTCTTTGTTTTGTCTCCTTGGGGAGCCCAGCTATGGAGGAGATAGGAGAGGACATTTTCCAGCCTCCCTTTCTCTTACACTTTTCCTTCTTTCCCTAGACAAGATACAATAGCTCTTGAGAATTTTGAATATCCTCAGGATGTTCAAACCAGTGTGCTCCTATTTCTATGAATACGTTTCAGGTTACGTTTAAGATTAAACGATTATTTAAAAATATTACCCAGAGATCTGCCCCAAGGTGGGATAGTTATGGGTGACAGTGGGAAGGTACAGGGAGGTGCCTAGAGCAGTGGGCACCCCCAGAGGTTTGGAGCCTCACCTCTGAGCCACTGCAGAATTAAAAAACTGAAAAACCAGTGGAATATTTGGAAAAGGTCTGCTGCCACCCTGGCTGTCCTAAAGAGGCACAAATCACTGCAGCATGCTGGGGCCTGGCCTATGCCTGCTGAGCTCTGTTCAATGCTATAGAGCGTCCTCTAGGGGAAGAGAATATCTTTGAATGCAAAGCCAATGCAGTGGACCCTCCACCTCCTGTGATCAGCCTTGTGGCAGCTCCAATTCCTGCAACAAGTCCTGTGGTTGCTCCACCCCATGCTATGGGTCCAGTGACTGTTCCACGTATTGGGATGAGAAAAAGAAGAAAATTCCTCCAGGAGAAGGTGCACCATGCCCAGAGATACAGCCCTGTGGTTGCTCTGACACCTGCAACGAGGCCTGTGGCTGCTCCAATGCCTGAGACAGGTCCTGTGGCTACTACACCTCCTGCAATGAGCCCCATGGTTGCTCTAACCCATGCTATGCATCCTGTGGCTGCTCCAAGCACTGCCATGAGCCCTGCAGCTGCTCCAACTCCTGCAACAGGCCCTACAGTTTCTCCAACTCCTGTGATGAGCTGTGAGGCTGCTCCAGCTGTGACAAAGCCCTGTGGCTGCTCTGACCTTTCTGACAGACATTGCAGTTACTATAAACCTTCTAATGGGCCCTGCAGTTGCCACAGCCCTTGCAACCACCCCCATGGTCACTCCAATCCCTGTGACAAGCCCCACAGTTCAGCCAGAGAACCAACCAACCCCAGTTTCAGGTGTCCCTATAAGCAAGATGATGAAGATGGAGCAGGGCCGTCACAAAAGAAGGAGGAAGAGCAACAGACAGAAACCATGCAACTTCTAACACTGAGTGAGCTACAAGATTTGAGAAAAAATTACAGCCATTGGCCACATGAGCACATTGCCACCTGGCTGCTCTGGTGCTGGGATGGTGAGGCCAGTAGCCTGGACTATTATAAGTAAGTGTATCTCTGCTCAAGAGAGAGGATATAATGAGAGCACACCACATGCCATCCTGTCATTTCACCTATGTGACCATGGAGTGGACATGAGGAAATGGAATGGAAAACCCACCTCAGCCCTACAGGCATTAGTATGTGAGTTGCAAAGGAAAACAATCACAAAAGACGGTCCTTCCAGGAAAACGGTAGTTCCAGTTTCCAGTGGGCAGTTCTCCAGACAGAGAAGCTGGTCCAATATTATCTCTGAGGTTGATAGTGACCCTTCTGGTTCTTATACATGAGAAATGAGTAAATACAATAACTAGAACTAGAGGGACTCTGTCCCCAGCCAGGTGGAGGAAAGGGACAATCAGATTTATTGGACTGTGTGGATTCGATGGCCTGGCACATCAGAACCACAGAAATGATACCAGTACACAGCGTACTCTAATGCCATTGAGTTATAAAAGGGTAAAACTCATCTGTCTTTCTGGAATGACAGGGGAATCCCAAGAGCTAACTGTATCGGAGATCAAAGTGAGCCTAACTGGAAATGAGTGGCAAAAACACCCCATTGCAACTGGGCTAGAGGCTCCATGCATCATTAGTATAGATTATCCCTGGAGAGGGTATTTCAAGGACCCAAAAGGGTATTAGCAGGCTTTCAGTATAGCTGGCTTGGAGATGGAGGATGTGAAGCAGCTGTCTACCTTGCCTGGACTCTCAGGGGATCCTTCTGTTGTGGGGTTGCTGAGTAGAAGAACAGTAGGTGCTGATCACTACTACAGCAGTGCACTGGTGACAATATCACACCAACCAGGACTCTCTAATTCCCATCCACCAGCTGATTCACCAACTGGAAAACCAAGGAATAATCAGCAAGACTTGCTTACTCTTCAATAGTCCCATATGGCCAGTGTGAAAGTCCAGTGGAGAGTGAATGCTAACAGTGGACTACTGTGGCCTGAATTAAATACCAGTAAGAGCTGCTGTGTCAGACAAGATAGAGCTTGAATATTAACTGGAGTCCAAGTGGTATGGCACAAGTGATATCGCTAATGCATTTTTCTCACTCCCTCTAGCAGCAGACTGCAGGCCCCAGTTTGCTTTTACTTGGAAGGGCACCCAGTACATCTGTAATCGGCCATCCCAGAGGTAGAAACACAGCCCTACCATTTGTTATGGGCTGATCCAGACTGCACTGAAACAGGGGAATGCTCCTGAACACCTCAAGTACATTGACATAATCATGCGGGGCAACGCAGCATAAGAATTTGTTAAGAAAGTGAAGAAAATAATCCAAATTTTTCTAAAAGCCTGTTTTGCCATAAAGCAAAGTAAGGTCAAGAGACCAGCACAGGAGATCCAGTTCTTAAGAATGAAACGGCAAGATGGACATCTTCAGATCCCAATGGATTTGATCAATAAAATAACTGCTGTGTCTCCACCAACTAGCAAAAAGAAAACACAAGATTTCTTAGGTGTTGTGGGTTTCTGGAGAACACATATTCTGGATTTCTGTCTGTAAACTATCGGAAGAAGAACGACTTCACATGGGGCCCTCAGCAACAACAAACCTTAGAGCAAGCTAAACAGGAGGTAGTTCATGCAGTAGGCCTTGGGCCAGTCTGGGCAGGACCAGATGTAAAAAACGTGCTCTCCTTTGCAGCTGGGGAGAATGGCCCCACCTGGAGCTTCTGGCAGAAAGGCCCAGGGGAGAGTTGAGGTTGATCCCTAGGGTTTTGGAGTGGAGGATACAGAGGATCTGAGGCACCCCATATTCCTACTGAAAATGAGATACTGGCAGCATATGAAGGGGTCAGAGCTGCTTCAGAAGTGGTTGGTAGTGAAGCACAGCTCCTTTTGGCACCCTGACTGCCTGTGCTGGGCTGGGTGTTCAGAGGGAGGGTCCCCTCCACACATCGTGCAACTGATGCTATGTGGAGTAAGCAGGTCACACAGATCACACAGTGGGGTTGAACAGGGAATCCCCGTCATCCAGGAATCTTAGAACTGATTATGTGCTGGCTTGAAGGGAAAGATTTCAGAATATAACCGAAAGAGGAGATGACACATGCTGAAGAGGCTCCAGACTGCCATAAAATGGGAAGAAATATGCCCTGTTCACTGATGAGCAGATAAAATCTCTTTGGTATGGAGGACGATGGCTAAAACAGAAATATGGAGAAGCTGGCAGGTAGATTTTATCATACTCCCACATGGCAAACACCGTGTGTGTACAGTGGTGGAAGCAATAACCTGGAAACATACCCCATGCCCCATGCCAACACCCAAAATACCGTCCTAAGTCTTGAAAAGCAAGTCGTGTGGTGACGTGGCACTCCAGAAGGAATGGAGTCAGACAACGGGACTCGTTCCCAAAACAATCTCGTCACCACCTGGGCCAAAGAGCATGGCATTGATTGGGTATATCACATCCTTTATCATGCACCAGCCTCTGCAAAGACTGAAAGATACAATGGGCTGTTAAAGATTATATTGAGAGCAGTGGGTGCTGGGACATTAAAACATCGGGACGCACGTTTAGCAAAAGCCACCTGGTTAGTCAACACTCAGGGATCTGCCAATCGAGCTGGTCTTGCCTAATCAAACCACCTACATACCACAGAAGGGGATATAGTCCTAGTGGTGCACATAAAGAACATGCTGGGAAAGACAGTCTGTGTTATTCCTGCCTTGGGCAAAGGCAAGCCTATTTGTGGGACTGCTTTTGCTCAAGGATCTGGGTGTACATGGTGGGTAAGGCAGAAGGATGGGGATGTCTATTGTGCACCTCAAAGTGATTTGATGCTAAGTGAGAACAGCCAATAATTTGAATCATCTTAAATTGCTACATAACACTGCATGTCATCATTGTTATGGCTGTTATATGTCTTGTTAACGGTATTACAGTAAGAACCATCCAGGTTAAGGAAGAATGACTAGCTTCAGCATGTAGCAACCCAACACTGTAAATCATCCCTCCTGCACTGAAGGACTGCTATGACAGATGGAGCTTAGAGTTATAAACTAAATGAATACTGTGGACGACTTACATGGATGTCTCATAGACTGTGGGAATAGTATGTCAAAAAAGCAAGATAGCTGAGCATAATTAGTTAGGATGTGTAGTAATTGTGGGACCTGAACATGATGTAAATGGTATGGAATAAGGGGTGGATATCGTCTTAGTTTCAGCTGAGACAGAATTGTTTTTCTTCTGAGTGTCTGGTATGATGCTATGCTTGGGTTCTTGAAGAAAAACAATGTTCATAACACACCAATGTTTCTAGCTGTTGCTAAGCAGTGTTCTACAGAGCCAAGGCCATTACAATTTCTTAGACAGCAAGGGGCTGGGAGGGGGGGGGAGGCAAGGAGCTGGGAAGGGATAAAATCAGGACAGCTGACTTAAATTAGCCAAAGGGATAGTCCATACCATATAACATCATGGACAAAGAGAGTTTTGAGGGGGGTGGGAGTTCATCTCTCTATCTGCCAGTCACTCAGGGGCTAGCTGTGTACTGGTGTGCATCACTGGTTACATACACATATATATGCACGCACATATATACATATATACACATATATATATAGTCACAACTATTATCCTTTTCATTTTCTCTTAGTAAATAGTTATATCATAACCCATGAATTCCACTTTGCTGATTTTGTTTTTCTGATTCTCCCCCCCCTATCCCACTGGGAAGGAGGGAGTGAATGAACAACTATGTCATGCCTGGCCATCTGCTGGGTTAAACCACAGTTAAGCTACAACAAAGAAGAGATACAATTATGGGAGTCAGTACTGAAAACACCTATAAATCTTATCCATTTGCTTCAGTTTTGAGGCAGTTCAGTCTCAGAGCAGAGACAAGAAACCTAGATTTAGTGTTCTTTTAATTTTCTTTCATGAAAGTCTATGCTACCAGCATCAAATCATATGGTTACGGTCCCCAAAACAGACAGTCAAATCTTGCTCTTTCTGTGGCTTAGAAGCAGGTAACCTTGAGATCTCTCTCCTTATGTCCCTCCCTCAAGGACATTTTTTCCTACTGGTCTCACCTCAGTACCTAGGGATCCTCATTAGGCATGAAAAAAGCACGAAAAAAGTTTACATTTGCAGAGTTTCAGTAAGGGTTTCCCATTCTTCTCTCACTGAGAAAGAAGGGAGCCATAGAAAGGATGTGATTTCCTTCAGAAAATCCCAGACACCATTGTTGGAACACCTTGTGCTTCAGTACATCTGTCTAACCTTTAACTTTCTCCTTTCACACGCTGTCTCATAGGCTGTTTTAAAGCCTAACAAACTGATCAACACCTGCCACAAATGAAGCTCCCTTTCTGTTCAAACAAAGCAAAAGAAAGCACTAGCTCAAGTATTCCACATTTCAAATGTCACGTCCTAGTCACCTGCACCTTCTGTTCTCTGATCAGCCCAAATTGTACACATCCCTTATGTTACATTCACGGCACGATGAGCTTATAACAAAAAGAAACATTTCTGTGCACTTTATAGAAATTCAAACGTTTTGTCCAACTGAAATAAAAAACAAACCTAATGTGAGCTGTCATGGAATCGTGAAATGCCTCTGGCAATTCTGTCAAAGCACACAGAAATGTACCGATTGTATGAAGAAATGAAACCGCATTTTATCGAGCGTGATTTATAAGCCGCACAGATTTAGCTGGGAGATAACACTGCTGTCTAATCATTAGTAGTCAGACAACAGCCATGTGAACACATCAATTATGGGCCACTGCCAAAAGCCCTTGAGATCCCGGAGATTAACAGCCAATCCTCTGTTTTACAAGCTCAGATCAAAAAGAATATTAATAAGAGGAGGAGCAATGTGAAAGCCTGTCAGAGTAATTCACACACTAAAACAAGGCATTTTTCCCTTCATTTTGCCTTGAACTGGTCCATGAAAAAAAAAGCTGGCATCAGCTACAAAGTGCGAAGCAGCCAATTTCTCAGAAAATGTTTTCCATTAACATATGGGAGGTTGAAAAAGGGTGCAAAAGCTCTATTTGATGGATAAAGGCGACATCTTCTATGCATTCCTCTCCCAAATGTATCAATTATACAACCTCAATCATTATTCAGATACTTGGAAAGGAACATCCATGCAGAGAAGAGTTTAATGGCTTTTCTCCCCCCCAAAACCAGGCTTGTTTACTATTACAAACACATTTGCCAGCCTTCCAGGCATCCATTTACTCTGTCTCACTAATGACTAACAAAATCTTATAGAAGTCCAAAAAGTACAAATACTACAAGCTCATCTTGAAGTTCATTCCCAGTCTTCAAAGATGTAGGAAAAGATCCCACAATTGTACCTTTCCCCACGACTTCCTTGCGGGGTGGCTGACTAGAGGTTGACTCTTCTTCCACGCAAAGAAAGGAAGCGGCATGAATACAGGTCAAACAGGAGCAGCTCTGCTCTGTACAAATGCAAACATGAAGACAGGCCTACACTAGCCCGTGTCTGGCATTTTCAGTACTGCAAAATCAACTGCTTAGTCTCTGAGCTCAGTCCAGCTCACTGTCAAGTCATCAACTGGCTCTGCCTGGATGTGACTCAGGGGTCTAACGATTTGTCCTACAGCACATCTGCAAATATTCTGCGTTCAGTTCCATATACAGTGTGTTTTAGGTCATGCTAGGGATGAGGGAATTTGTTTTATGAGACTTTCCAGAGCTAGCTTAACATAAGCTATCTCAGGTATAACCAGCAATTAACCTCTGAGCAAATGGATAAGAAGCTGGAACCTTCTAGGATGGATTTACTGCCACAGAGCCTGCCATGTGAGAATTACACCAGAATACATATTTTCTGACAGATGAGACACTTTTTAACTTCCTTCTTTGCTCTGTTCCTCCAGACATTTGTCTCCATCAGCCGCTCTTGCCTGGGCAGTGGCAAATCCTGCTGGAGGATGGCAAACTGGCAGTCACTGGTTCATAATCACATAGGCAGGAAGCATGTCAAATACTGTATTCATACTGCAGAGCAGCCCCTCAGCAAAGAACAAGAACACAGAGACATCAGCCCCAGTCTACTTGCTCGGGTGAGCACAGCTTGGATCTGGCCAAAAAACTACTTGATTTGTCTCTGTTTTGGTGGATCTCATCCTGGCATGCCATCAACCAGAAACCATGGGCATGTGGGATATGACAGCTCAGTGTGAGCTGATTTCTGAAGCACTGGAACCATGCTCTACGTGTAATAGTTTGCACTGAAGGGGACAGTTGTCCAACACAACTGTTCTGCTGACACAGCCATGGAGATGGCAGCTGCTGGTAGAGATGCACTGGTGTGAGCTCACACCAGTGCTCCACAACTCCACACTGTGCATCAGCGCTGCTGTGCTAACTTGTGTTTGCTTTCCTGTTCCTGCAGTGAAAGCAATGCCTAAAGTATAGCCTGCTGTATGCACACCAGATCCTTAAAAATCTACTGTTCACAGCATAACAGCTGTCAGGATTTTAGAAATATATAAATATATATTTATCATTCTGGACATGGTTTGAGAGTGCATTTTCAAAGAGAATATCTTATCTGATACACATTCAAAAAGGATGTATGTCTCTCACACGTCCAAAAAGGACCCTGTGCTGTGAGAAGCTACCTTCAAAAACCTCAAGTTATTAATTTCAGTATATTCTCCTGCGCTTAATCTCTGTCATTTTATGGGGATTACTAATATGGAGATGATTTCCTGATTTTAAGCTTGCTGGTTAATAGCTAACCTGCGAAAACATTTATCAGAGAGAAGTCTTCTGAACCTAATTGCTAACCTTCATAAGCACATCAGTAAGTATGTAAGTGATTCAACCACAGTATAGCTGATAAAGGAAAAAAAAAAAAACATATAGTGAAAATAAGTTAGATTTATTAAGAGGCCATGTTTTTTGTTCAGCTGGCTGAAAAAGGAAGTGTGTCTTCCCAGCGTTCTCTAATATTGTTTTCAAACTTGAAAAATGAATACAAACTAATGCCAAACGTGGACACGAGTATGGTTGCACAGAAGCAGCCTTCCAGTATGCAGAGGGCTGGAGCACCTGCCCTATGGGGACAGGCTGAGAGAGCTGGGGCTCTTCAGCCTGGAGAAGAGAAGGCTCCAAGGAGTCCTTATAGCAACCTCCCAGGATCCAAAGGGGGCCTACAGGAAAGCTGTGGAGGGACTGTTTATAAAGGCAGGTAGAAGCAGGAATATTGAAAGATTAACAAATGAAACTAACTGCCTAGTATTATGGCAAGCATTTTAAGTAACCAAAAATGGAAGAAGTAAGATTTGCTGGTCATTGTTTTTATTTACTTCTGGCATTTCACTCTTTTCAGACACTTAAAATTACCTAATTAGCCCTTGTGTTTGTATCTGAAATAGGTGAAATACAACATCTGTGTTTTTGTAGAATTATAGGGTTTTGCAAAGTCTGTTTCATTCCAACAAAATGTATGTGTGACAGGTCCTGCTACTGTGATGTTAAAAATGCACTGATAATAGTTTCCTTTAGCAGTGGAGTATCAATATGACTAATGGCCAAGCAGAAATAAAACAAATGCAAGAAACCTCAAGACATTTGTGTCTGTGCATAAAGACTAAGCACACCAAAAATAACCCTGGAAAAAGTGTAAGCAGACATGTGAGATAGAGATGGAGTTGGAGGATCTTTGACTGTAAGTGAAGAACTTCAGACACATAAAGAAAAAAAAAATCTCATGTCAACACAGACTTCTTCAATTCTGACATGCATGATAAAGAAAATCTTCACTCTTACACAGCAAGGTAATAGGAATTTAAGCTAACTCAGGTTCTGTGTCAACTGCAAACTGACCACTTGCTGACATTACTGTTTATAATTGAAAGGGAATCACCATGCGTGCTATTGAAAATTAGCATCAGGACAATTAAATTCTGCACAGTGCTTGGCTGCTGCTGCCCAAACAGATATAATATCTGCTGTTCTGAGTCCAAAAACCTGAACGTTAACTCACATTTCAAATCATGTCAAAGAGTCTGATGATAATGTAAGAATGAATGCAGTCAGTGTTTAAGGCATAGCGTGACTAATCTCCATGCCACAGAGCAGTTCATTTACGTAGCTCACTCTGAAAGTAATGCCTCCTATTTATTTCTGTGGAAACTGCAACAGATACAAAGAGTACAATAACACCATTTGACAGAACAAATTCTCAGCTACAAAGCGCTATTTTTCAACATAGTCATCACCATTACCTCTGCATTTTCACCAGCAAGGAACAAGGGCCTTCATGCCTTGACCATACAAATCTGAGGTCACCAGTGGAGGTGATCACAGTTACTGTTGCCACTGATGAAGTGCACCATCTCACGGTGCTCATTTGATCTCCATAAACATTCAGCAGGCTTCGATGAATGCCAATGAAAACCATGTTTTCCACATGCAGAATTCAATTACACACCTTTAGTTCAGCCACACTTTCATGTCAGACCCCATTCTGTCAGAGTGCCCCTCTGCTGCCATCAATCACTGCAACAACATGGAATGGAATACTGGTGGGAAGGTTCAGCCTCCACGGTCATATCACCAAGATCTGTCTCTTACTGATGTTGTGAGCCAACATCATAAAATAGGAGGCGTTACTTCTGGAGCAGCCCTCATACTTTCGTGGCTCTAAAACCTAGAAATAACAGTTGTATTTCTTTCAATGTGAATTTAGCCTCTAAAAACTATTTCTGATTGAGCTATTCCATAAGAAAATGCATTGGCCGTTTTCAGTAACACCACGGTCTTTCCAGTTTCAATTTCACAGTCAATAAAATGGAGATGGCTTTGGTACTGTGAAGTTTATCATATCTTAAAATGCAGAACTGATGCCAGATTTTCAGAATAGCTCACAAATCAAAACAACAGGCCAGATGTCCAGAAGAGCAAAGCACAATGGGTGGGTGCATGGCTTCCCCTAGGACTCCCTCCTAATGGCAGAAGCAGGCTTGAGAGTGCTGAAAAATCTTACCACCGTTCTTAGTATCACAGAATCACCAATGGTAACTGTAGTTGTTAACCATACAAAAACCCATGTTTCAGAGATGAACTCCTGATGACTACTTTGCGTTGAGATCCTTGAAAGAAGAGCAAAAGAACAAAGCACTGAAAAATGGAGACTGAATTCCTCTTTTCTTTGAAGTAAAAGAACTCTGGAATCTGGTCTTCCATCTGTTCGGGAGTAAGGTAGCTGGCTCGCTTTCTCCTCAATATCGCAGCATCACAAAGGAAGTTTTCTCTGTTTTTTGTTTGTTTGGTCGGTTGGATGGGGTTTGTTGTTGGTTTTTTTTTGTTTATGTTTTGTTTTGTTTTGGGTTTTTTTTGCAGTCATTTGCTCATCTGGAGGTTGGACTCGATGATCCCCAGAGGTCCCTTCCAACCCCTACAATTCTGTGGTTCTGTGCTCTAAGTAAGATGGAGAATGAAGAACAGAACTGAAGCATTGGATAAATAAGACAAATTAAGCTGTTTCCTTCTCCGGCTCACAAGCCTTCAGCTTAGCCCAACACATCGCAACAGCACAACAGAGGGGAATGCACGGGCTTTCTCTGCTACGCTCACATTTGCATGAAAAGGAACAGCCAAATGAAAATTAAGCACTTAAACAGCTTAAAAAGCACTGGTTCAGAATACTGTACTTCAATAAAACATTCATTGTTATTCAATGCTTGGCAAATGACATTGCCATCAAATACTAGTAGAAGAACCGTGAAGATTAAATGCTATCTGAAAAACTGGCTTGTACTTATGCAGCGCTAATGACCATCTAAAAGAGCGATTCTGCATGGTTACATCCTCTTTTAGATTCGCAGCTGCAGTTTCACAAGAGCAGCCATACATCACAATCTGGAGCCATTTTAGGCTATCCTCGTGCTTGAAAGAGCAATACCGGCAGCAAAGAGCTGCTAATCTGCAGAGCAAAATTCCAATCAGCAACACGTTTATTTAACGGTGGCGGCTGAGGGTTTTGCTACGGAACCACTCCGTGTAACAGCAGCAACAAACAGGGATGAGATCTCCGCACTTCGCTTCATCGGAGAGCAAACACTCTCATTATTAGATTTTGATTTCTAATTAATGGTAGCGGTGGCACAGAGCAGCAGACAAGCTGCATCTTTAGATAGGTCAGATAGCTGTATTTTAAGATCGCGATGCTCGCGTTATAATTGGAGTTTAATTTGTTTATTTAACAACATGCCGATTCTACAAACACCACCAACTGATACACAGTGGCTTTTTCAGAAAGTTAACATCTTGGGAACAAACACAATTTCACTGAACTTTGATTTGACAATCAAAGGCAATGTTAACTTACTCACAGACTTTGTGGGAATGCCAATTATAGCCTTCGCTTTCCAAACACATATGATTTACAGCCGCAGCCATCACAGCCAAGTATTTCCTCCACTTACACACACTTAATCAAGCTCAAGTTACAGGGAAGCAACAACGTGCAGGTCTCTGCACAGTACATACCAGTGGCTTATTAACACATCTCTTCAGATCCTTAATTAGGTTAGACAAAAAGCAAAACAGTCTTGATGTTCATTTGGCATCTGGGTGCTGACTCGCCTCATACATTTTCTCTCTCTAGAAATACCCAAGGTACGTTTCTGAGGTCAGGTCATTCAAACTAGCCCTGAAAATGGCATGTGTCATCATTGTGGTAACTGCCAAGATACCTGCATGTAAACACTTGGAAGAGGAAGTTCCAGAGCAGAGAACCAGGAGTTGGTGCCAGCTTAAACCATTAAGAATTCTACCAGAGGTCAACAACAATTAGCCAGGGAACGCAGAGGTTTGCTTTCACCCCTCTGTACTGATGTGTAAGTGGCTGCCAATACACATCCCTTGTGCTTGTTAGCTTCCCCTCGCTAGAATGAAAGTAGCTTGAAATTCAAGTTAGAACAAGCATGAGCATCTGTAGGAAAATGTGGGGATACTGAAATTAAAACCAACCCTCTGGTATTCATTATTCCCATCTGTTTCTCTGCAGTGTGAAAAGGTATCAAAAAGGAACTAAATGTTCATTGCGGGACACTGGGTACTAAGAATCTACACCATAACGTGACACACGGTATGTGCAACACTGTAGCGTGGGTACGGCCAGAGAAGGGGGAAAAAAACAAGATTCCTCAGTTTTGCTAACCTCCCACTGGCAACACAAATGCTGGAGGAAGAGACCGCCCATGCCTGTCGGATGGCTTATACTCTCTTGCATTGCCTTTCCCTCTGAAGAGGTGTTACTTTTTATATGCTCATCGCGGGATAGCTCTTAGAACTCAGCTAATGCTCCACGTGAAGATCAGAACAACATCCCACTTCCACCACCACCTCACCTGGCCACTGCATTGGATTCTCCACATACGCTGAGAATCTACCAAATTAAACCACCCACACAATGAATCGTACGATCAGCTATTAGCACAGCTTACCCTAATGATTAACCTGGTATACTGGGCAACCAGCAGGCCAATAACAGATCCCCAAAAGACTATTCAGCACTAAAGAGTGCTGTACACACAAGGCTGTTTCTGTGCCAGCCAATCTACAAAACTGGAAGATGAGTTTTTGAAAGCCTGGTGGCAAACATGCAGGAAGAAAGGCAAGAAAAATCCCACCAGATGTGATTTAACCTCATCCCCCCCCCCAAAAGAGCTTCCCCAAAAGAACAGGAGTTGTCCCACCTGAGTGCAGTTCTCTTCCATGAAGTGATTCCCTTCCACTCCTACCATTATGCCCCAAAGCTCCATCCTCCCCGCTGCCTGTGATACCCCTATAGCTGCCCCAGTGCCCAACCACCAGACAGGCACTGGAGAACTTGCAAATACTGACAGGGAGGAAGTCTACATGGACGCTTCCAAGACAGGGTGATAAAGATTTCACACTCAGGTTTCCAAAGGCGCTGTCACTTCAGGCTAATGAAACCTACTTAATTCCCTCAACAGAACAAAAGCCCTGAAAGAGGTGTTCCAGACACACAGCCTCCCCTGGAAAGGCTGCTACGTTTTTGCAGTTTTGTAACACATTTTCCTATCGCTGTGGAAATATTTTCCTCAGTAACCGGTTGATAAATCCACAGAAGACAGAGGGGAAACTGACAGACTACAGCAGGGAACAAGAGATTTGGTTACATATACAATCTGTCAAACCAACAGGAGGGCCTTAAAGGAAAGTTTCTGCTTATTTTCCACCTCTTCTGGTAATGCTGGATATGGCACTAGATGGAAAAAAAGAAAAAAAGAAAAAGGCACTTCCATGAGAGATTACACCACAAGGAATTGCTGTCACACAAATGCAAGCAAAGCTAAGAGTGATCACTGATCGGGTGGATGGAGAAAGAGTTAAACACAAAGTCGTGGTAACCTTCAAAAAGAAAGACTCAAAACGCTCATTCTTATTTATTTTTGTTGTTGCTGTTTAATGAATTCCTCTGGTTAATCGGGAGATTGGAAGCTTCAGTCCCAATGCTCAAATAAACTCAGGACCTTTGGGCTGCAGTCACACACCTTCTCTCAAAGCTGAGCCAGACCCAACAGAGGGTGTCAAAGGCAGCTCCTCACCACCTGCCCCACCTCACCTCCTCACAGATCACCAGCGAACTGCCCACATAACCACACACACAGTCACTTCTTATTTCCAACAAGCTGCATGCTATGTTTGAATAAGCATGCTATCGGGACCACCCAGACTTCTTGGGCTTCCCCCCCCCCCCCACACACACACAGAAGAAGGCTAAAGAATAGTCAAACCTATACTCCAAAGCAGGAGTAAATGTGAGAAAGCATCCATCAGAGATGGGCACTGACGGTACCCTGGGCAAATGCAATGAGAACCCCACATGGGATCACTGGAGCTGTGATCACAGCTCCAGTTTAGTTTTCAGAAAGCTAACAGAGCTGTTCCACTGATACTTGCAGGCTGAGGCATGCTCTGGCAGTCAGCTGCCAGTTCTGTCCTGGCACTGCTCCATTCACGCCCAGCTCACAGATTCACTCACTATACATCCAGATGCAAAGGCTACATATGGGCAAGACAAATTTGCAGGCATTCTTTTCTAAGAGAGCTGCACAAAATCTTTTACAAGAGGACTCAGCAAGGATGTGACTTTTCATTGCTTTAAGTCAAGAAAACAAGATTTACCATAGCCCGCTTCCACAGTGGCAAACTGATAAAGCTAACAAAGAATTTCTACAGCGCTGTAATAGGATTTGATCTTGGAAGTGCTGGCTCTTCTCAGTGCTGCCTGACTTAAACCACAGCAAAGAAATTATCTTTCCCTACTGAATAGACTTGTAAGGATGCTCTGCTCTTACACTCCCTACACAACAAACACAGTAATTCAGCCCTCAAGTGAGAAGTGCCTTTATTTTTAAATGAAAATGTAATTTAAAAGGAGAGTCAATTAATCTCAAAATAACTAATGATTCCTTCCTGCTCATAACCTTCTTTCTCAGATAATGCTTTACAAATTTAGCGATGGATAAAACCAATTAGCCTAGATATCTGAAAAACGTGGCATACTGATTGGATGACCTTCCCTAAGATAAAGGGCTGAAACTTTTGAAGCTATGGCAATGAACAACACAGGTATCCTACTCCTCATCCAAGAGTTGGTTTCAAAAGCAAGTAAAGACAATGACTTCTTTATGCAACAGAGGCAAGATCTGATCGAAAACATCCAAGGGCCAGACAGCGGTAGGGCAAACAGGACAGAGAAAAGAGGTACTCTTGACTTCTGTATTTAAACTCATCAAAGCTTTGGTTCCTGGAAGATCCTGAAAAAAATTCAAGCGGTTTAAGCTGGTTTCCTCCTCTCATCCCTCACTCAATTCTGGAAGCAGTATTAAATTTGTCAGTCTTTTCTTGGAAGAATTATAAGTTGTTAAATGTAATCACAAGGCAGACGAGCTCTTATGCCACCATAAATATTATTCCCCAGCTATTTTTACCTCAGTGAGTTCAAATCCCGTTAGCAACTTTGTGTTTCTCATAATTTTACCAGACCTTTGTCTTTCAGTATAAAAAAATCAAAATGAGCTGATATGAAATCTTCCAAAATTCTGAGATAAAGTAATACTCTAGGGCTTAAACTGCTGATCTAGAAGGCAATTTTACTTCTGAATTTACTGAGGCACACATTCAGGGCAACCTTCCTTAATGATTGGGTTTGACTGTACTCTGGAGACAGAAAAGCTCGGTAAGCCTGACTTCATTACACTGGTCAAAAAAGTAGGATGTAGCCTGGGGTGAAGCAGTCTATGGACAGTTGAGCCTCATCCACCCACAGAAAAAAAGGAATAATTTGGTCCTGAGGATTTATGAAACTTCACCCATTACTTCAGTGCTATCGTTTTTACCATGCAGTGTAAAGACCATCCATGCCTCTGCCAGAGGCAGCAACAACAATAAAATTATACACTTGTAATTGGATGCAAAAAATATTACCATGTTGAGGCTGTGACTCCTGAGGAAACAAACTTCCTATCATAGACTGCTTCTGTGTCTCTGCCAGCTCTGCCACAGATGTTCTCATGCTCTGTGTGACACCACAATACCAGCACATGAAGTTCTGTAAGGCTCACTCAGAATACTGCTTTCAATCAAACAGCATATGATGTCAATGCTCATCTTGCCAAATAGGTATCAGGTAACTACAGACCACAGTTTAATGCTCCAGGAGAAACAGTCACCGCATTGCTATAGGAGAAAACAAAAGGACATAAACACACAAGAACAGGCATACGATGACCATGCATACTTCTCATGTAACCTTTAGGCAGTGACCTCCTTGCAGGGACGCTGGCGCTCACTCCCAAGCAAGCAGATTCCATCTCTAAACACAATGGGTGCAATGGACTGTTACCTGCAAACAAACTATGTGCACTTTACCACATAGTCTCTCATTTTCTGGGTAAGGAAATCCAGCAGAAATTGATACAAAGAAAAAAAATGTTTTGTTGAGAAGAATAGCACTCCCAGGGTTACGAGGTGGTAGATTACAATTTGGCAGGAACAAGTTTAATAGCACAAGCTACTGGCAATGCTCTTTTGAGAGGGAAGTTCTTTACTATGAGAGTGGTGAGGTGCTGGAACAGCTGTCCAGAGAGGCTGTGGATGCTCCGTCCATCCCTGGAGGTGTTCAAGGACAGGTTGGATGGGACCCTGGGCAGCCTGGTCTGGCATGAAATGTGGAGGTTGGTGGCCCTGCCTGCAGCGAGGGGGGGGGGTTAGAGCTTCATGATCCTTGATCCTTGAGGTCTCTTCCAACCCAGGTGATTTTCTATGATTTATGCTTGCTTATATGTAAGCAGAAATACTATAACAAACAACCAACTGCTGTGCCAAGCACTTAAAAAAGGCCACATCTAAAGCTCACTTAACTTTTTTCCTTTCCTCTTGCAATTTTTCAGCATAACAGACGCTGAAAATTTTCCTATTTCTTTCCAGTGAAATCCTTTGCTGCATTTCGGACACGAACAAAAGGCAAGCGAATCTCTGCCCAGATCTCTTGTTTTTTCTTTACATGAACTTGCTGCGAGTCAAAAGGATAAACACCTCACCGCCTACTTTATCCTACTTTAGAGGGAATCAAACTAAAACGGCATTTTATAATAGCTTTAAATCACCAGACGCAACTTGGCAAGCTCGTCTAAGCCCACTCCTTCTCTCACACTAAGTTACTGCAGTAGCTGAGGACGGAAAATTGAATACTTGTAGCCAAGCACACATAGGCCCCTTCAGACTGTTCATGAGGTGATCGAACCAAAGCCAATTTTCACATGAACAATGATGGCACATCTTCCCAAAAGACTCTGTCTCCCTTGGTAGCAGCGATGTTTCGTACAAAAGCAGAATGTTTTCTTTGACTTCGAGGGTTTGCCTTCTAACCTACATTTTCCACGTTCAAACTTCCCAAATTAATTTTCGTGGTGGTGATGGTGTGGGGAAATCACAGTAGAGAAGTCAGAGAAAATTCAGCTGGAAAGGTAGAAGCATTCAAAGTGTGCAATTTACTGAAAAAAACTAGGAAGTTCCAACAGAAAAGCTTAACCAGCCTTCAGCAGCAGAGGTTGCTTCACTTGTGCTTTAACACCTTCTTGTGTTCGATCTTTAAAGCAATGGCTCATGAAACTGGCATCTTCAAATAAGCAGGGTACCAGCTCTTGGGTACGCTGAAAAATGCCATACAACAGTAAATCGGGAAACACGAGCACTGAACCATCTGAACCGCCTGCTAATTAATTACAATACTGAAACAAAGGCCCATTAAAAACAAAACAAAACAAAAAAACTCTCTCAGAAGGAAAAAGAAAAAACATTTTGTGAGTATGCCCAGGTGTATCTCAGGGAGAAGGCTTCAGGCAAATGCATTACGCTTTCTGAGATTAACAGGGCATTCCAACTCCCCCATTCAGGCAGAAAACAAATTAGGGCAGGCCCTGTTGCCCCTTAGCTGGAAGCAGCTCCAGCTGTCAGGGTGTAAAGCACACCAACACACCCTTCTCCCACCCTTTTCTCCCTACTAAATACTTGCACCGCGCTCATCAGCCGCTGCTGTTAACTTCTTCCTCCTTGCCTCTTCTTCTCTGGGAGGAGGTGAAAAATAGCAGGACTTAGACAGAAAACATAGAGCTCATTTCCTGTACCTTAGTGCCTCGCTCTTTCATCTCCTTGTCCGTAGGATTTGGCTGCCAAATAGGTCTTAATCTGTAAACAAATGATTTGCTCTACAATTAAACCATTCATTTCCTCCTTCCCCCCCCTACCCCCTTGGCTATTTGGCTGCTGTCCAACGTTGAGGCTCATAGGTTCTTCCATTATTTAGTGCTGGTTAAAAGGCAATAAGCTCATTTGGAGTTTATAAAACTATAAGCTACCAACAAAAGCATTTAATGCTTCTCAAAAGCACTGTGGATTTTGCCTGAAAAATTAATAAGGTGGGGGTGCACACATGCATGTGTATGTGTACATACCTTTGGGCACGGGGGGTGTTTTCTGTGTGGTACACTGGTGCACTGCCAAATGTCTTTAAGTCCACTACCGTAAGCTACAAATGCAGGCATTACACTTTGGCTTCAATTATCTGCACGCCCTTCCCTTAGCAGCTGATAATCACAGGAACTGCAGTTCACCTTGAATGCAGAGATGAACCTCAAAGAATACGACGTGAGGGAAAAAAAAAAAGGTCACGCTACTGCAGCATTTCACGATGTTTGTAAATACTGTTTCCTCGTGAAATGATGCTGTGAATCACAGGAGTCCACCAGAGGAAGTGAAATCTTTACAGAAATAAATAACACGCTAGGCTTCTCATCTACGCAGTGAAGAGTCATTTCTGACCCAAAGAAGCGCAGAAGAACATCAAGGTCATTTCCTTCTATCTCTTGCTTTTACATTTCTGTCCTTGATGGAAAACACCCTCTCAGAAACCGTGAACCCAAACACTATGCACACGTGTTCAACTCCATTCAGATGCTCATGCAGCCAGCAGGCTGCAGCCCCAGTGTGGGATGGTAAAGACAGCGAAACGTTAAAAGAAATCTGTATATAGGTAAGTGAATTACTACAAATGAACAGCTAAATTTACAGGTGCAAATCTCATTTAGAAATGACAGGTACTTAGCAATATCAACTTCAGCAATATACCCCCAATGAAATTCCGCAAGCCTATTTAAAGTCTATTACGGCTGCTGACATCAATCTGCCAAGCTGCAGAGTGCTAAGCTCTACTAAAGATTTGCACCTATAAATTTAGCTACTGGTATGTTTGAATTGAATACACTGTGTTTCTCCATACAGGCAATTACAGACGTAAGGCACCCAGACAGAAGGGTAATCAAGCAGAATTGTTGTGGAGCCTTTCACGTCAGCTTTGCCCAAAGAAGGACTGCAGTTTACACTCCCAGCAGGGTTTAGATTCCAGCCCATTCCACAGCGATCTTTGGACTTTCCACTCAAGAATTCACTTCCCCAATGAACAGAACTGCAAAGGCCATGTTCCTAAAGCAGCTATTAATGGGAGTGCAAACATTACTGAGAATCCTGAAACTCCATTTATGTAAGGTTTTTAAAGGCACACTATGTAACACACGCATGCTCTAGTGAAGAAGACACCTACTGAGTGAAGCATGCTAACAGATCATAGTTAGCTGTACCTATGAAGACCCACTAACGACCAAATGGATCTCTGACTCTCCTCTCCCACCCTTTCAACAGATGACCATCACTGCTGGAGTTGTGAACAATAGGTGGTTTTCAGTATGTGGCAAATAAATAAGTTTATCCTGCAAAACTAAGTAAAGATAAAAATAAAAGCTGTTGTGCCAGCTCAGCAAAAAATAGAGGGGAAAAAAAAAACAACAACAAAGCCTCATATCCTGATTTGGCATAGCAATCACGAGGTATTTTTAGCATTACCTGTAAGCACTGTTCATTTTTAGAATTTATCCATATGTGAAGCATCTTCAGTAATTACAAATCAGCTGAAAAGGTTTTGTAAACATTAAGCAGAAAGAGGCATTTTAAGCCTAAAATATATGTTACAATTTAAGTTAAAAAGGTGAATCTTGGAGGTGCTTTGAGCGTAGTTGGCAAGTTCTCCTCCCAGAATAAATCTTAAGGATCAAAAATAAATATTCAAGAGCATTAATTTGTTTCTAGATGTGTGTGCAAGTAAAACAGCAGCCATAATGTGGAAATTTGAGTCACATTTTGCAACTAATTGGAAGCAGATTAAAATTCTGCCTCAGGGGAACATTGTCAAACTAGAAGCTGGAGCAAATGAAGAAAGAGGTGAAAGCATCGTGAAGAGCTGACAGATTTACAATGCTCAAGGCAATAAACGGGTACTAGCTGAAAATGAATGTGCTTCACTGTACTGCATGCAGTTCTCAGTCATATCTCAGCAATAACAGCCCACAGCCATGGAGCTCTTATTTTCAGAGAGATGGGGAAGGAAAGAGTAAGAATGAAAAAAATACTGTTGCAGGTGGTGGGCAAAAATAAAATACAAATCACGCAGTGACTCAAGTTGCTAGAGGAATAATCAGATTGGTCATAGAGGGCTCCATTTTGTAACCTGGACCCATCTCGAGCAGGGCTCACCCAGACGTAATGTAATGACTGCTCAGCTGAGTTGAGCAAGAGTCAAAGCATTAAGGGAAAAAAAAATCAAGTTTTCATATTTTTGAAGTGGGCAGTAACACAGAAACCTGCAGACAGATGCATCAGAGGCAAAAGGAAAAACTCTTTTTAAGAGGTGATTAGGAAAGGTTGGAGGAGTGTATAAAAATTGAAGTGTAAAGGAAAATGTACCAATGCCATAAAGGAAATAGCTGCTAGCTTTCTCCTTCAGTGTATGGCATCTGGTGCAACGTCACAGGAAAGCCCATTAAAGGATCTGGACAAGAAATGTAAATAAAGAATATCAGCCAAAACTCAGCTGCTGCTTTTATTAAAAAAGTAGCTTTTCTTTATGGATGTGTGCGTGCATACACCCTATACTCACACATATGCACACACACACACACACAAATATGTTTGTATTTATTTATATACATATGCATACTTTTATATAATCCTATCCTTAAAGGGGTGATGTAAGACTACACCTTACTTGTGGTCTATGAATAGACTATAATCTATGAATAGATTTTCAGTAACACTGGGTGTGGAACAACAATCTTCAAACTGTTTTCAAATTATAACAAAACGTTTCCTTTGAATTCCAGGAACCAATTCAATGTACAGTGCCTAACTTTAAACCCTGGGCAAAAAGTAACTGGTAAGACTTCACATCAAACATGCTCAATACAGCCAGCATACCTCTGGAGCATTAGATCTATATCTTCAGTGTAAGCTAACAGAACAACTCCCTCGATATTTACTAAATCACATTTGAAATTTCTTGCAGCAAAACAGAGTTGACTTGAGAAATGAGGTCTATTTCTAATTGCATTTCCCTCTAACTATTACCTTTTGCTGCAGAAATACAGATCTAGTTCCATTCCCCTTCTTCAAAAGAGAATTGGCAAGAACATGAAACTCTGAGACATTCAACTACTGCCATTACTCCGCTGCTGTAAGCCTATAATAAAGCACAGATTTGATAGCGCTATCCATGTAGTGTGGCAAACCACACACAAATAAACAGTTCTCCACGAAGAATGAAAACCCAAAGACCAAACCCTTCCAATTCAAACATTATTGTTGCTTTTAACGTGAGCCATCTGCAGAAATCAGGCCAGGGAGGTAACAGGAAATCCAAAAATAATTCGGTCTGGCCCAGTGCTGTGAGAACAGAGATTACAACTGGCTTTCGACTCTTCTAAATGGTTGAAAGAAGCAATGAAACTGTGTTTGTCTAATGGTCTCCTTTGGGAATACAGAGACCAATTTCTTCCACAGTTCAACACAGGACCACTAAAACTCATCAGGGAAGGCGGTGGCATTCGAGTGTGCAAATTCATGATAGGCAGTGGATACAACAGAGCCCCAGATTAACTCCAAAGATAATGCAAAAAAAAAAAAAACAACCCCAAACTGTGAGATGCCAGCTGCTGCCAAAATCAGAATGACAGAGGGTGAATTTGAGGAGTTTAGGTAAGTGCGACCAATTGGAGCTTGGTCTTCCACTGCTAATTAAAGCATAAAAAAAAATAGAGCCAGTTACTGAGGACAAACTGCAAATATACTATTTATACGACGCTGCCATATGACAAAAAAGCTGACTAGTAGAAACTTGACTGGCAACCAAAGACCAAGCTATTATTTCAAACTGTTATGGGAAAGCAATAAAATTGCTACCAGGTCTTCTCATGTTACTCTTCAATAAAAAGAAGCCACAGGGGAAATAAGAAGGGAGGGGGGGGAGGGGGAACACATCAAAACCTCCAAAGTTCCTTGAAGTAAAATATGCGTTTGTGGCATAATGCCATCTGCTTGCTGGTTAACATGACAAGACAATTCAACAACCAGAATATCAGCACTCTGAAAACAACAAGTAACCACAATCAATAGATTTTAGTTCCCTCTTCTGACTGCAATAAATTACATTCGCACACAACTATTGGCATATGCTTCAAATATCCCCACGGGCACATCTTTCTTACGTTATTATTTGACAGCAGAGATTCTCGGGAGACTGAATCACCTCAGCAAAGCTGGGTTTGTGCCCGGGAATAAGATTTAGGCCAGGACAAATCAAAAACTGGAGAAGGAGGATGGGGGAACCAGGTTTTCAGCGCTCATTATTTCTAAGGACTATCAAGTCGTAATGGTTGAGGAAGGTTTATCGCATAGGACATAATTCAACACTGTGCTTGACTTTAAAATTTATTAGGGAAAAAAACAAAGATCTTCAAATTTAAATTCTCGATGAGTTTGCTCTGAACAGCCTCAGTGGACACTGTGGGGAGATGGTAGAGAAGCCAAGATCTATCAGTATGTGCTAGCCTACTAGAAGAATTGACATATCAAACCTTTCTCGGTAATCAAACACTTCAAGCAGAAGAACAACATACTATGCAGCCCTCAATCCTATCTCATTCCCTGCAGCTTACCCTACTCCTTCAGATTTTATTATCCAAAGAGCCGTGTTTATAAGCACAGAGAATGCGTCTGCGTACGTCTCCACAGGGTCACAAGAAGAAACTACTTCTACTCCCTTGAATTTTCTTTTTGCTTTCTCAAAAAAGATGAAAAACATTACAAAGAACTTGCTTGTCAGTCAGGTCACTCTGAATAGTTTCACAGCCTTTCATCCAGATGTTTTTGTTCCGATTGCCAAGACCGTTTTGTCAGAATTAAGACGAAATGCAACAGGGAGTGCTTACTGAAACCCTGGCTACAACGCAGCCCGAAGTCATAGTTTAAACTTCACGTTTGCCCAAATGGCTACTTATAGCCCACAGTAAACTGTGGTTTTAATTTATGAAGGTAATAAAAAAAAAAATTCTGCAATTTAAAATCTCACATTAAGAAAACTGCTCAAGTTCTGCTACAAAAGCTAGTTATAATCTTCATTTGAATTATCTTATTTCAATTTTTAAACGAATTAAAAAGTGAAAGCTTGTACTGTTACGCTTTTCAGTTAAGCACTGCAGCACAGAAGTGCTGGAGCAGAAACATTCTGGTGTGACAAGGGAAGAAGTTTGCCAGATTGAAGGAAAAAAAGAAACATAAGTAAGCTCTGTAAATTTTAAAGAGCTATTTATATTTTCCCATTACATCATACTCAGAAATTTTCACAGACCACCATTGCACTGTCTTCCACCCAACGGGGAACGTTACGTGCAGACTAACTTTTGTTTTTTTAAATGGGTATTTTCCCTGTGGTTGTTATTAAGAAATAAAAATAACACCTTGATATGTAAGTTTAACTAGAGAAACATTTGATATGTAAGTTTAACTAGAGAAACATAAGGGTTTTGCAAAACCATGGCCATCCCTGCAACCGAAGTCACTGCGTCCACGGATGTGACCACCACCCAAGGGCCCATGAGAGGATGTATCTCTATTGCAGGCCATAAAGCACAACTGAGAATTCAAATAACCCTTCCATCCTTTCAGGAAATGTCTCCAAGAGCGGGTGATGGAAACCCACAATAGGGAATTTATCAAAAATGCAGGCAAAAGTGGTAGTTCTGACAGCAGAGAAACACTGGTGTTCCCAGAAACACCCTCCTGACAAAGCTTGTAAAAGGTGCACAGATACCGTGCACCCTTTGCTCAGGAAGGTCATTCTGACCTACTGCTGCACAGACCCTGTTTCATGGCCTTTAATCTCATGTGTGGTTTTGGAACACATGCAATCCTAGTAGTTTGGACGGGAGAAAAGGGTGTTAGAACTGCACCTGGCACCATTTCAGGCGTGTCTCCATCCACTGCTCCCCTATCCATCCGATGGGTGCTAACCTACCTAGCAGGCAGCCCACCTCTCAGCCTTGGAGCAGCCTGGGCAGCCAACAGAGTCCTCAGGACATGCCCAGGTGTTCTGAGGTCTGGTGACTCAGCATGTAGAGCACAGCAAGGTCAGAAAGCACAGGCAACATGCTGGGACCAGCCAGAGCTGGGCATGCCAGAGCTGAGAATGATAATGGATCTCCTGGGCATCTTCAGCAGTCCATAAGGGAGGTGCATAAGCAGCCCTGTGGATGGCAAGTTTTCAGTATGCAGGGGATACCACTATATTCCACACTGCCACCTACCATCAACAGTGTCCTCCCTAATTTTCATTATTTTTTTCTTTCTTTTTTTTTCAAACTGTTATTTTTAATACAATTGCTTTACAAAACAACCACAAGAGGAGTCCTGCTGTCACTGATGTAACCACATTCAGGCTGCCTACGCAAATGCAGACTGCGGGGATGGCACAGCAAACCAGGGACATGGTGTTTGTTTGACATGCACAGTATGTGTCCAGTAAACAGAGAGTGGCCCAGGCTCTCCCACAGACATCAGTGACAGCAAGCCTGGGGACAGGATTTCTGAAAAACACTGCCACTGCTTCTTACACACACACCACGTGAGTTTCAGCATGCAAGAAGACCTGTGCCTTTCAGACTTCTGACTCACTCCATCGTCAACAAGCAAATGTCCCAGAGACCAGGTCCTTGTGGGAAGGCACAGCACGCCGCAGAGTGAAGCCAGGGGTCTGGCCAGCACTGCACAGGAGTGCCCACAGCCCACCACCAGCCACAGAATCACAGAATCACAGAATCATAGGGGTTGGAAGGGACCTCCAGAGATCATCAAGTCCAACCCCCCTGCCAAAGCAGGTTCTCTACACCAGGCCACACAGGTGGGCGTCCAGGCGGGTCTTGAATATCTCCAGAGAAGGAGACTCCACTACCTCCCTGGGCAGCCTGTTCCAGTGCTCCGTCACCTCACCGTAAAGAAGTTCTTGCGCACATTGGTGCGGAACTTCCCGTGCTCCAGTTTCTGGCCGTTTCCCCTTGTCCTGTCTCCACACACCGCTGAAAAGAGTCTGGCCTCTCCACTTTGCCCCCCACACCTTAGATATTTATAGACCTGGATCAGGTCCCCTCTCAGTCTTCTTTTCTCAAGGCTAAACAGACCCAGTTCACTTAGCCTTTCTTCGTAGGGGAGATGCTCCAGGCCCTTCACCATCTTTGTGGCCCTCCGCTGGACTCTTTCCAAGAGATCCCTGTCCTTTTTGTACTGGGAAGCCCAGAACTGGACACAGTACTCCAGATGATAACGCTCTTTATCATGGGTGGCACAGGACTGGTTACTAGCTTCAGTCAAAGGGCCAAACAAAGGCCGGATGGTGCTTTATCCAGCGCTTAGGCTGCAGGCAGGAATCATATCACCAGACAGCACAGGACTCCAGTTATCTTTAAAAGAGTAGTTTTCCTGCAATCAACAGCTCTAGTCTGTGCATGGAAAACTTTTGTCAATGGTTTTATCACACATAATTAGTTAGCTGATAAGAGCTTGCTAAAGTTGTCTTTTGAGAGTCATCTTTTTATTGGTTTTGTTTTGTTTTGTTTTGCCCCTCCTCCTTCCTCTTACTTCTTCAGGAAAAACAGCATCGTTCAGGTTCTAGCTAAACAGCGAGACCTTTGAAGATCTGACCCTTATTGTGTTTGCCTGCAGGAGGTGATTCTCTATTATGAATTCTTCAGTGACTGAGCTTCTGGAAATCTCTTTACATGAAAGCAGAACCGGTTAACTGTCTGTACGAACATGTGTTTTCACAGCCTCTCCTGTATTACTGCATCTCACAAAGCTTCTACAAAGCGCCAGGTGAACTTTTTAAAATAATAATAATAATAATAAAGAAAAGAGCCTCAAAAATATGAGCAAATGTCAACCATTTGGTTCCTGTTTTTAGGCTGGAAACTAGGAACAGATGGTACTTTCCATGTTACTTGAATCTGGTTATTGAACACCTCTGTGGTTACAGGAGATTTTGCTTAGCACTTTTAACATACATTTCATTTATTGGACTATAAAACGCTACTTTGGAAAAACAAGTCTTTATATAGCTATAATTAAAACAGTCTCGCAGCAAACCCCTTTAGCGCGGAGAACACGGTTAACCTCGTGACATCTGGATAATCAATCCCTTCCCTTTTACTGGGTATTTATGAAGTTATTAAAATTGTAAAATTACCAATGCTGAAGAGAGGCGCTTTCCCAGCAGCTCCCCGCCAGGCTGCGGGCTCCCAGCGCTGCCTCCAGCCCCGCGCCTGGCCCGCCAGGCCCAGCAGGCCCCAGCCGCACCGCTGCAGGCGCCCGGCCTTATTGCTCCGCAGCAGCCAGATCCCCAGTGCAGCTTTCAAAACAGTTTGCTGTCAAACAACAATAGACTTTGTTCTTTAATTGAAGCGGGTGACCTGCTTGCCCTTTTATTTCACAGTGAATAAGCTACATCCAAGGCCAGCCGGGACAGTACATGAAAAGCATATCTCTGTCACATCATTAATCAAAGCGTGTGCTTAAATGATTTACATCAGCGGGCACAAATCACAAGGCCGCCCGATGAAGCATGGCTTGTGGCCTCAGTCCTGCCACAAGACGCCAAGGCAAAACAGACAACGCCAGCCAGAGCGTCCATCTCCTTGAAACAACCAAACGAGAAGCAATATGCCAATACAAGAGGGACATTCACTCCTGAGTGTCACCAAGCATTCAATTACAAGCTGCAGCTCAGCACCTCGGGCCACAGCTCCAGATTTTCTGTATTATCTTCATCTAAGCGCACAGATCCCTACATGCCAAATACAACTCTCCCATATCTCAGTTAAGCTGCGACTGTTGCAGACCCTGATCTTCCCATAACACACACAAAGTAAATGGCTGTAGATAAACAACGTAGCAGCTGTTAGAAATACGGAAACGCGGCTAAAAAGAGGAAGATTTGTTCTTGCTGACAGACAGTAACTGTGCTAAAAATGGCAGAGCATGGATAAGGGATGGAAAATGGAGACAGGTTTTAACACCAAGAACCTGAGGAGTGGTTAGCCTACCTGTCAAAGCTACTTATTCAGACATGTCACCAGTGGCTTAACCACAGAATGGGCTGCACGAATATAGCTCAAACATCTGAGAATTACAGCATGCTTTGACTTTATCCACATACCAGGGGAGTGGCAACTTTTACAACATACTTGCGGTTTCTGCATTAAAAAAAAAGCCAGCAGAACACAGTCACTGATTTAATTAGGCTTCGTAAGATCAATTTATCATGTTTTACACGACTTTCCGCAGCAAGGAAACAGAATAAATAGACCAAAAATAGACACTGAAGCACTGTGAAAACTAAACAGTGACTACAACTCCTGGGAATCCGCTCCAAGCTTTTCACAAATAGTAAACAAATGCAGTATTGTCTTTCACGCCACATACAAAAATCTTTGGATTTTGACTCAGCGGGCATTAACTCCTTTCTGTCTAGGAGGACACATCCAAATTCATGAGACACGCCTTTCACAACACGACGATAAATGGAAATTGATTTTTAACATGCAGGCTTAAAAACTATATATCTCCAGATACACAAGGTGCTTTGTGCAAGTGATGCATACCCAGCTCCAGCCAAAGCGAGAACAAAAACAAAAAACCCATAACGACAAACAGCGCGCCGCACTGCGCGGCGTCCCGCACGTATGTGTATCCTTCGTGCAGTCTCCCGTGTGACCCGAGAGCGAAAAAGCACACAAAAACGGGAGAAACCACACCGCTCTCTAATCTCTGTTGCCATGACAGCAGCCTTTGAGATACTGCAATGTTCAGATTGCTAGCTAAACAAAATTGTTGAATGTGAACATTTGGCTGGAAGATTAAAAGGCTAAGGGGGTTGCAAAAGGGCAGTACCTCCCACATTCCAGGCAGCCACTGAATCCAATCAAACGGCTCTGACTCCTTAACCACAGCCATTGTGAGGACTGGATTAGGGCAATTTATCTAGATAGTTAAAACAGATTAGAGAGCTGCAATTTGAAGACCATTGGCAACAAAAGCAAATGCCTACTGTACTAAGTTAATAGAAGGAGCGGGAGACTTTGTGACACCTTTTCACAGTGAACAGAACCTCCATAAATAAAAGTGCAAACGTAGACGTATGAATTACATCCGTTTGTCTCTTTTCTCATCCGCGTTTAGACAAGGTCACAAAGGCTCATTCAAATTCATCCGTAGATACGCTACATTAAAAGCAATAACACGCACACAATGAGAAATTCATGTTATTTCCTGCCTTGAATGCAAGCCCTTGAAAAATATTTTCGGATTTTTACTGATAACTCATGTCACAAACACGCAAATCCAATCCTGGAAAAGTCGACTTGGACACTACAGAACCTTCAACACCTCCGAAAGAAGAGAGCAGCACAGACGGGCCCTAAGGAAAGGTGACTTCTACCCCGAGACCTCGGCCCTGCCGACACTCGCAGGACGCTCCGTCAGCGCGTTTTCCCAGCGGCGCTGCTCAGGGAGCTGCACGAGCAGACGACGTGGTACCAGCAGAGAGCTCCGGGCCACCCGGCACCGCTCACCTTGCCGGTGCCTCGGGCACCCCGCCGGCAGCCGCGGGCCCGAGCCCTCAATGCGCGGGCAGGGCAGGATGCCGGCACCGCGCCCGCCCTCCCCCAGAGCGCGACGGTGGGCATTCGTCGGGGAAGCACTCTCCGCTACGCCGACGCGGAGAAGGAAAGCGCACACCTCCGCTCGGCGCCCCTTCTGCATGTCACCGCTCGGCACACCGGCGGCCCGACCCGCAGGAATTGCAGAGCTCCGCGCCCCCCCTCCCCA
>JACDJE010000511.1:332566-357242 GCA_016647715.1 Pavo muticus | reverse complement strand
TTATTTTATTTTATTTTATTTTATTTTATTTCATTTTTTCTGAAGCATACTCTTCTCAAAGTCAGTAATGGCTTAGGAAGAAAATGCAGGACATAACTGTGGAATGGAAAAGCAAAATAACATCTCCTTTGCTCATAAAAATCCTAATTAAGCGTAAGATTGGTCCAAATCATTTGCAAAAGCCAGTGCAAGTCTGTGTGGGTTATGTTATTTAGACAGAATGATTTATTGTTGATATATATCTGTCCTTCTGAACAAATGATTTGCAAAAGGGAAATGCACACAGGTATTTTTAAAGGAATAAAGCAAAATCCACAAGAAAGCCTTAGGCTGCTCATTTCCAAGCCCTGAAGGGCCAGCACCATTCACTGACGCCTTTCTTCTTCCCTCAGTGTGCAGGCCTGCTTCACGAGAGGTACACCGCAATCTGAAAGGCTTACGACATTTGCAGTTGCTCTAATGCAGTTGTGACCATTGACTTGCACACTCTAAGAACATCTTGCATTGGGAGCAAATGTTTTTTTCAGCTTTGTTTTTTCTTTTATTTATTTTTTCTCTGTGTTTCACAGGGAACAATTTTTACTCTTCTGCAATTAACAGGCAGTTAGGTTGGATTTAAAAGGCAAATGATGGTATTCACCTGGACCCATGTGAGAGCACTCCATCTCTACAAAATGAAGAAGTACCTGCTGTAGACAATCCACAGCATTTAGGTTTCTGAGCATGCTTTTGAGGAAAAGCAAAGAGAAAAAAAAGACAACAAAAACAAACAACAACAACAAAACCAACTCTCCATTCCTACCTTGGGAAGAAAAATAAACTACTTGAGGTAGCCGAATTATGGTCTATTTAGATTAGGTGGGCAAAGAAAGGCTGCTCTCCTGCCATGCCCTTGTTCTAATTCCTCTTATCATTAATAATTCTTTTCCACTTTCATTTAATTATGCAAGGACACATTAACTCAATGGCAAATGAATGTGCTATGGAAAATACTCCCTCAAATGCAAATGAAACAGGAGTTGCTGATACTGAACACAAGGAAGCTTCTTATACACCTACCCATTTACTGGCGAGGAACTACCAGCCTCCCTGTCAAAATCTAACCTTCTGACAACAACAAAAAGCCATAATCTGTCGAATACTATGGAAATTATGCCTTTGAAACCCAATATTTGGCAAACCCTTTACATTCAGACTTATTACTTCACTGACATATTTTTAAAACGCCAGATTTCAATCTTAGATTTAAAAGCAAAAAGCAAACCTAGATAGCAGGTACACATTGAGCCTGGTTGTTGGACCAGTCCTCACATCCCAGTCCTCAGGGGTGCATGATCTTTCCAGAAGCTTATCAGCTCTCCCAGATCAGTTCAATAACAGCAGTAAATAAAGCTCCAGGGTTGGACAGGTTGCAAAAGAATGAACTTTTTAACATACACTTTTAGAATTTCCATTCTGCTCATCTTTTTCAGGAGTAGAAAGTGTCATCTGTGTGAGAGCAAGGTCCATCAAAGCAAACAAAGAAAATATATTAAAAAAAAAGGAATTAAAGGTGACTACAGATAGACCATACACCAAAACACATACACTGGAAAATTACTTGTATATTATTTTCAATTTTGCTATTTTTCAATTCTCAGTTTTCATTTTTGGACCAAGCTGAAGTCCTTATAACGTTGTTTTTTATGGCTGTGCTGGCTCATTTCTAAATACATTGCTTTATCTACCACTGATGTCGCAGTAAAATATACTATACTTTATAGAAAATGACTTTAGTTAATACATTTTAATGGACTGAAGGTCTGGGTGGATGAGAGGACCTATTATGAAGTACGTGTTTCAATGCACTTTGAATACCTACCAGGCCTGATTCACAGGCAAAACAAGGATCAAGCCTAAGCATGCAAAATGCATTCAGCATTCAGCAATATTGGGTTTGGAAAGTGCACACAGCTGTGTATGTTCATATCCCCATTGTATCCAGTGGGTGTTTGTATGGTGGAAAACTGCACCCACAGAGACTGCAAGAAAAGCCTTGATATTTCGTCAGCTTCACAACTGAAACTCCTACTCTGAATCTGTGTGGCTAAGCTTTTAGCAAGCGTGGAAGGAGACAAGGACAAAGAGAGGAGTAAAGCACAGCGCAAATGGAACCTTGTGTTCTTTGAACTGCTTTCAGGGAAAACACTCCAGCTTGCTGAATTCCTGTGTGAGCAGACCATGAATACAGTAGTTATCTTATTTATATATGCTTTGTTACATTACTCATACTTTTTATTTTCACCTTACTTCATCCTTCAGGTTAAGTCATTGAAAACTTAAGACCTCGTACAGTATGAACTTACAATTTATTTAATACTTTGACTTTCCAAAGCTCAAATACCTCTGATCCATTTGTTTCATGGTGTTAGTTGGCTTAACCTTTCTAGATTTCTCCAAACAAAATAACCTAATAACCTGACCTACAGCTAGCTGTTTGCCAGAGATCTGAACTGTGAAAAGAATGGTGAACAAAGTTACTCAGTGTGCTGGAAAAAATATATTGTCTCTCTTGTCTGTACATTAGGCTCCGGCTCACCTGGCTTTATTCTTAATGCCATGCCCATTCTGCCTGTACATTGTGCTTACTTTTCTAGCATTAATCCTGGCAGCTCCTTCTTGAAATGTAGGAAATGTGAGTATAAATGATATTAAAAGCAGTATTCAATATGGGTCTCTTTTCACTACAAGCTGCACTGTAGATATGACCATTCCTGCCTACAAGCTGTACTTTTTCCATGGAGAAAATGTTGATGTTATGGTAACTACATGAAAGGATCCCCTGCATTAGTGCACTCAAGTTCTTTCTACATATTATTTTAAAATGTGACTTCTTTCATTCCAATACAGCACTGTGGCTTTTTATTTTATTTTATTTCTCTCAACAAAAGGAAACAGAAAGGCAGCAGCCAGCCATACTGTACAGCAGCACAGCTTGGAGCAAATAATAGAAGACATTACTTACAAGTAGAGAACTTCAGCAGTTCTGAAAATGAGTTGAGGCTTACGGGAAATAGCTGAATGGTAAAGCTTGGTGACTTTTAAATAAGATTCAAGAGATGAAATTTTACCTTATGGTTGTGGGTTTTTTTGTTTGTTTGTTTGCTTGCTTTCACCAGGTTTGCAAAGGAACATCATATTCAAGTAGGATGTTGATATTCTGAAGAAAATGCAGAAAAAGAATCAGAGGAGAAATGAAAAGGATGGTAAATAAACCTCCTCACAGAAGATTTGGAGAGTGCAGCCAATTTTATCACAGGGAAGCTAAATGGGAGTCACACTTGCAAATTCCTGCAAGGAATCAGAAACTTAACAACATGGAGCTCCATTAGGGACATAACTGCATGGAATGAATCAGTTGCAAACATAGACAAACTCAGATCCCATCAGTGCAAACTCATTACTTTCAACAAAAAAGATCATGAACTGTTTTTAGCATTTGGAATGATTTGTGGTAGATTCTCCTTTGTAGGTCCAAACACCCTGCCCCAACTAGCAAGGGGAATACCTGCCCATCTCTGGGTGTGACCTACAGCCTCTTCAACTTTGCTGCTCCAGGTTTATTGGGAAGCAGTGCAGCATGACTGTGGGGCTGGATTTCTCTTTCTGAGAGGCAGTGACCAGTTAGGGCCATGAAGCTCCCGTGGTAACACACTGCAGACCTGAGGAAGAGGAGGGCAAGGGGCCACACAGGATAATCTTCCAAACAGACTGCACAGCCCAGCAGGACCTGTGAGGTCCTGGCAGGGTGCATGGCAAGTGCCAGATGTGCAGTATGTGGCACACTTGTGACAAAGAGTGCTTGCTTCTGTAGGTGAAGGAGTGGCCATCTTTTAGAGTCCTCACATCTGGGGAAACTACACAGGAAATTTGTCCATGTTCTAACAGTGCTGGGTTTTTTTCGTTGTTGTTTTGTTTTGTTTTGTTTTTTAAATGACAGGGACACATGAGCAATAGAGAAGACAAAGAGCCCTGATTCATTCTGTGTGAATCACTAAACAGCCTCCAACTCATGATAACATTGAAACTTAGTGACCCAGCTGGGATAGGTTCAGTTTCCATATGATATGCCTGTATCATTTGAATCACATTTTGGATAGCTTAATTTAAAGTGGAGAGGCTTTGCATTATCGGTGTCCTCCAATATCTTCGCTCAGGTCTCCCAATTATCCTCAGGTCAAAGCAGAAACCTTGTTCAGTCAGTCACCACAGCTCTCTCAGAGCAAAGAAAGTTCCAGTCAGACCAGAAGAGATTGTTTCAAATAACATCTTCTTACGGCTGTGAGTTCTGAGGGTTTGGTTTTCTGAAATATATACAAAACCATGTACAGACATGAAAAGAGAGAGAATGTTTACCAGGTGGTATGCTTTCCAGCCTCTTAACAACTCCGAAAATACTGTAAGGAAGATGTTATGGTGAACGTTTTTCAATTTAGCACTATTATAAGAGCTGAATATTTGACCCACTTTCTTTGGAGGAATTTTTTGAATGGATCTTTATACAGCAACAATCCCCCTATTCTTGTGAAAACTGGTGTTGGGGCAGTGTTTTTTTTTTTTTTTTTTTTTTTTTAATTAATTTAATGACCGCTGCATTCCACAAGAAGAAAAAATGATTGTGGTGATCTCCCTTCTCCTCCACTTGCTCACTATTTTTCCTTTTGGGTGGGTGATGCAGAACCTCGCTAAGGAGAGGGCACCCAGCACCCGGCTCCCCGCAGCCCCACTCCCCAGCCAGGCTCACTGCAGCCTGGTGGTGTGGTCGCCTGAGCCCTGGATGGCAGGCTGCCCAGCCAGCAGCTCTCCCGGAGAGTTCAGCCCCTCTCCAGGAGCTGCCTGCCTCCAGCATAATGGACAACATTGAAAGCAGCAAGGCATTCGGTCGACAAGGTCAGAGTGCCTTTCATTCCTGCAATAATCAAGCAGTGTAGCTCTTCCTCAGACCTGGGGAAGAGAAGATAGAGGTCAAAAGAGCAATTACATTTCACATTCACTCCAGGAAAGGCTTGGAACACAGCGCTGAAAAGAAAACAGCGTCGAGTCTCTCTCTCTCACATTCCTTTTCTGGCCATTATTATTAAAACAGTGCGGCGGCGATGTCCATTATAAGCATTTTAACACAAAGAGCCATTTTCCTCCCGTGGATGAGACCCTTCTCCTCAGACATGCGGTGCTGTCAGCATATTGCAAAGGAATGTAAGTGAGAAACACCATGTATACCCAGAGACAGCGAATAAAAGCTATTAACGACGCTGGAAACGTTAACCCTAACCAACTGTGGAACAAGTAGCTGTGCTAATTTAATCCGTAATCAGTCTCTGAATTATCATAACTTTATTTATTTAGTTTTAAGAGGATAATTAGGGGAATATAATTTAGATGGAAATGTCAGTAATTTTCTTCTGGCGTATTCTCATTATAAAGCTGTCTTTATTTGACCCTACAGCTGCTGGTCCTAATTACTTTAATGGCATTAATTGTAGTGAGCATTGTGGTATTGTAGCTTTTAATTGTTATTACTGCATAGCTGCAATCGTTGCAAAATGTGTCATGTTTGTTTTACAGGCATCTTCTGCTGCTTCCTCATTTTCTTAGAGCACAGTCTGCCAAAGATACATATTAAAAAAAACTCTCCACAAAGCATAAATCACAGACAGCCCCGCAAGTGGAGCAAACTGTTAATGCAGTGTGATAGAAGAAGAATGTAACTGATCCATTTACTCGTTGCCCTACCCTGTCTTTATGAAAGCTGAATTAGCTCAATGTTGACAAAGGATTAAAAAACTTAGTAGTGACATTCCTCACAGTAAGCAAAACCTCCCTCATTCCACATTTCACACTGAAGGCATAGTCTTCAAAAATATTCACTTCTTTGTTTCCAGCTATAGAATGCAAACATGGCTTTCTTCCATGGTTTCCTATGAAGTGAAATGTGAGCACAATGTCTCTATCCCACGGAACAACTGGTACTATTCTCTCCTCTGTTGAAAGCACTGTATCACTAAAGGACTGAAAAACATATTTATTTTATCAACCATGACAAGCAACAGGATTTTTTCTTTGCTACATTACGGGTGTATGACAAGAAGGAAATTCAGCTCAAGATCTTTAGAGAGAGCTCAGATTTCTGCAAGTACAATGCAATTATTAGCCAACATTTACAAATCACACATAAACAGAGCACTGCTCTAGGCCAGATCCTAAAACTTGAGACCTCACCAAGACAAAACAAATTGAGGACTCAGAGACAGCTGAATCAACACCAGATGGGTATTTAATTAGATGGCTGAAGCTGTTCACAGCCCAGTGGGCTGCAGTGCTGCAGCCCTGCCTGTCCTGACCTCCCTCTGGCCACCTCGATAAGTGACCGTTTGGGAACAGTCTGATAGTCGACACTATTTTCCCTCCCCTTCCAGTAATACCTGCTGGAGAGAAACGCCATTCACAAGCTTTTCTAGCTGTATGAGTTTTTCTATGGCTACTAGTTACTACAAGAATAGGTCTGATGTGGAAGTCTTGTGGCATATATCACCAGGCAAAGGTATGGAATTTAAAGGATGGTTTGAGACAGTTTACAATGGAAAATTCTGTTCATTTCCCCTTTCCTTAAGTAGATGTGAACTCTACTGGTATGTGTACAGGTCACGAGAAAGCAAGCATTTGTAAAAATGTTCCAGTGGAATTAATCCTGCAATAATAATGGGGTAGAAAATCAAGAGGAACGAAAAGAAGGTTAACTTTCTTATCACTGTCCTAAAAACCTTGGACAATACTTTTAGAATATGGAGAGTTGCACCAGTTTTCCTTTTTTTCAAGATGTCTCCCTACCATGATGACATTTTTTTAAATAACTAGATGTATGCATGATGAACCTTGAAAACTTGCTCTTTTAAGCGGGTATGTGGATTGCTCATGTCTGTGTTACCTGGGATTACCCTAACGTAGTAGAAGCTGCATCAAAAAGTGATCTGGATACTGTACTGTTGTGTTCATTGAAGCAGGTGATAAGACATGGCCATCTTGTAGAACTAACAGATTACTTTATTAAGCAGGAACTCAGCTCAACGACATGAATGTATGTTCAGAGACAGACGTGATATCAAAAGGAGAAAATGCAAGAGTGGTAAGTTCTTGCCAAGTCTATATTAGTTGTGTTTATGTACAAGGTCCGTACCAGACGTCAACAAAGTTTTTCTCTTGTTGTGTCTAATTTATAAGACAAGAAAGTGTGTGTGCTGCTTCCCTGGGCTCTTACTCATATAACGGAAATGAACAGTGTTGTAAATAAAATGTGACTATTAATTATCTATGTGTATGTAACTGCTCAGAGATGCATTTAAGGCTGGCTATTTTTTAAGTAGTGAAACTGGGTAAGGTTACTTAACTGTGTACTTTGAAAGCTGTAATTTTCAGAAAATTGCACCCTGCTCAGTACATCTCATGGAATATGAGTGTACCCTGAGTGGTGGCCCCAGTGAGAATGGCTGTGCATGGAGCAGGTGAGATGTGTGGCTGTCAGCCATGCTGTGCTCCTTCACTGGGCGTACATTTGCGTTGGCTGACTCATAGAAACACACATGCTTCTTCAGACAGTACTTTTCTTCCTCAATCTCTATCTAGTCACCATAAGGAATATCTTTCTTAGAAAGCACAAACCTCTCCTATATATACTTCAATCTGTTAAAACAAACAAACACAACCAACCAAAAAAAAAAAACCCAGCTCTTCTTATAAAAGTCAGGGAAGAAATTCTCATCAACACAGCGCAGAACAGGGAAAAGACCAATAGTCTACAAAATGAGTGCATGTGCTCTGTTTATGGAAATCTATGCAATATGAAACATATGGTAACGCCACATGGAAGGAAGTATTTCAAAAAAATATTTGCTAAAGGAATAAGCCTGTCTAGGGAAGAGTTAGTGATGGAGCTCTTTAAATAACATTAAACATTTCAATCCAGATTTGCCTTCCTTCCGTAACTTCAGCTCTTATTGGTGAAAATTATTTCTTTCATTGCTTTTTTTTTTTTCCCTGATATCTACTCAGACTTCTTGGAACACTCTTAAATTTAATACTCAGTCAGAAAATGTAGCATTTCCCAGTAGAAGATCCTTATTCATTATATTTTTATTTATGCTTTTCCCTGTTAGTAGATTCTCATAAAAACCACAAAAAATCAGCTAAGTCACCCACAATGTTCAGCTCCTTCTCTTGCAAGCTTGCAGACTCACTTCATACCTAGGAAAATAAGAGAACTTTGCAGCATACCCCAAAGATTAACACATGTATGTCATGGGAAAAATTAGAAAAGAGTTGACCAAACTACTCTAAAGTCAAGCCTTTCATCATCAGAAACTGCTCTTGAAACCAAACTGAATCCCTTTGAGGCTGATCATAATCTGACCATGACAACCTGTAGAACAACTACCATGTAAAATTGCTCTTGAGTATGACTCCACAAACACGCCTAAAATCTCCACTTCAGCAATCCATAAATCTCCCACGATGTCTTTCCAACAGCCTCTCAATCTCCATAAACTGGCAACAAGATCAGCTTTAACAGAGCGCTGGTTCTTGCTGTTGTTATTCAAAGAGATTCACTACATCTGAAACCTCAGAATAAACTGCAGCTTCTAAGAGCTCGCCTTGGGAAGCACTCTAATAAACACCACACGCTCACACTGATCTGCCTCCGCCATCTCTCATGTGTGTTGTCAGTGGCCAAACTGCCATCAACACCATGCAGACTGAAATAGAAATGAGCTGCCTGGTGCATGCATCTGTGCAGAACTCTCTGACCTCTCTTGTCAGGAAGTGTGTCAGAACATTTCTTTCATGGCTTGGCACCATCTCATCTATTCTTTAGTGAAACGAAAAGACAGGTTAAACCGTCTGTACTACAGCTTGTAATTACTTTGCATGTTTTCTTTGTGAAACAAGCTTCAGAAGTTCTTTCCTTCACCTGTTTGTGTCTGTTTACTTCTATGTGCATGCCAAAGGTGACTGAGCCTCCAGCAAAGGTGGTTCCGCAATCTGCAAGGCCACACTCTTCTCTCCAGTATGAGATGACATATAAAAGAAAAGAATCATAGAATCATAGAATCACCAAGGTTGGAAAAGACCTCTAAGGTCATCCAGTCCAACCGTCCACCTGTCACCAATATTTTCCACTAATCCATGTCCCTCAGTACATCATCTCAACATTTATTGAGTGCCTCTGGGGACGGTGACTCCACCACCTCTGTGGATAGCCCATTCCAGCACCTGACCACTCTCTCAGAGAAGAAGTAGTTAAGGTAGAAGAAGTTGGACTTTAATGTGTAGAGGATACCTCCCACACTTACCTTGAAAATTTGTTTTCACTTTCCTTATTGTAGAAGAGGAGGCACTACGTTTCATGACAGAGAACCTGAAGAAGGAAAAGTGCCATGTGAGCCTGGAAGAAACTGTAGAGGGAAAAGCTTCACATTGTGTCCTGGCATCTCCTGTAGGATCTGTGGTAATGAATCACTCTTTCATAAAGAGTGATGCAAAATTTGAATAATGCTATATTAATACATCAAGGAATGTTACAATTAGCTTTCTCTGGTATTGTCCAAAATAACAGGCAGTTACAACTTTTTTAAAGTGAATTTCCATATATTGTTGTTTTCCCCAGATAACAGAATGAAACGTAATAAAGGCTGCAGCAGCTTTTACAAATACTAGAAAGTCCACTGGAATGAGATGGCCCAGTTCTTGCACAATGTAGTGCAATTAACTCAAATATTCGTGAGAACAGAGGATGGTAAGTTATTAAACAGAAGAGGAAAGCTTAGAAAGCTGCAAGAGGATACCCCTCATGAGCAGCAGGTATACAAGAAAACAGTCATTCTTTATATTTTTTCATATTTTTGGAGTTTGTTATGCTGTTTTGCTTTGTTTTCCTACAATGAAGTATCCAAAACTGAATTTCTGCTCCCTATTGCTATTTACAAGACTGTTTGAGTCACACAGGGGTTAAGAACTGAATGTATCTGCCATCTTTGAATCTCCCTTTATTGGCTCATTGACAGTAGTGAAATTGAAAACGTATCCAACAATGTGCAGTGAAGCCTTGCTTTTACAGTTTCAAGTGAGTGGCATGATTTCCTCTTGTACTGGTTTCAATGATAGGCTTGTGTCCTAAGTCCATGATAGATACTATTCAACATAAGGATCCACATTCATGATTTTCCTCCCTTTTCCATATAACAGGGACAAAAGAGACATGTAAAGAGCCATCAGAATAATTCCTTCCGGTGAGTTTTAGCAGTCACTGACTGGAAAGGTATTTGTTCAATTTCCTTCAACAATTTTCTTGTAACTTTTGAGAAAATTGCATCATTATCCACAGAGTAGGTGGCATAATTTTGCTTATGATCCACATTTGCTCTTTTGCTTAATAAATGGATCTAAGTCTCATTTGATCAGACAAAGTCAATCCTACTTTAACAGTGGAATTACTAATGGCTCCGTTCTTTCTCATAAATCTTTTTATTTCTCTTCTGTTTCCTTTAGCTTCTTTCTTACTGCTTTCAACTTTGGGGCCCTTTGCAGTTTCCCATCAATTTTTTAGTTTTCTTTCTTCATCCTTTCTTTTTTAATAAAGATCTTTTGATGCTGAAGTCTGATAAAGTATAGTTCATCTAGGGAGTATGTTACCTCCCTAAAACAGCTGCAGTATCCCATCATAACATTGCAGAAGCAAGTTTTCTTGGCTGTTTGAAGAAGTATGTCCTTTTCTACAGTGTTCCATAAAGCAGCGGATGCTGGTGGAAGAAAGCAAGCCCTAATGTTAGTCATTTCCCAAAACAACCACTATTAGGTAATTAATTGTATTCAGCATAGGTATGCTTTATATAATAATAACTATCTTCTTATCCCTGCACATGCATTTGCTATAATTTTTTTGTGCTTAAAATGAAACAGGAATTCTTACGATATACATGTAAATCAAGATTTAATTTATGTTACTGGCTGGTTAGATGAACACCAGGTGTGTCTGCAGGCATGTAAGGGATGCTGAAAGTGTTCTTTTGCACAAAATTGTTTCTAGGTAGATATGTTTACTGCAGGTGAGGACCTGTTCTCAAGAGCAGCAATATGGTAATTTTTCTATTGTTGGTGTTCTTAGGGTGAAATCTTGAAAAGGTAATTTGCCACAAATTTAACAAGAAGGATGATGTTTTGGCATGCAAATTTTAGAGGCACTGTAAAAGACCTAAAATAGTTTAGGATTAACAGAGATCTAATAAATATTTACCTAATTCAGAGGACTGTCTGTAGGAGTTCTACATAACTCCCCTCAAATTCCAGCTCATTATCAATTCAGCCATTTGAATGGTAAGCAAAAACTAGCATTATCCAGATGCCCTGGTGTGAAAGGAACAATCAAGAAAATGAGCAGAGATTATGATTCCTACACAGATATCCAGAGAAACATGGTAAGGAAAAGAGATGGAAACATGGTAAGGAAGAAACATGGTAAGGAGAACAGATGGAAAGAGCTGCAAAGAAGGAAGCCAAAAACCAACTGACCAACCAAGCAAACAAGCACCCTCAAGAGAGACTGCGGTCCAGGCTTCAAAAATGCTTCTGAAAACATGCAAAAGAAAAAGCTTTGCAATCTAATTTTGCCTTGACTGGCCTGTGAACAAACAACTCTGTGGAGCCGCAGGCTGTTTCTTTACTGTGGCTACTTGCAACAGATTCACTGTGCTTTATTTTTGAGTGATGCGAAAGGAAAAATGTGCGTGATAAGCAAAATTAACATGTGTAATACAGCAAGAAACAGCTCCTCTAGAGTCCTGGGGTTAACCACAGAGAAATAATAAAAACAAAGAGTAGTAGTAAAAACAATTACACAGCCAGAGATGTATAACAAAAAAGAAATGATATCATTGATGCTTGAATTTGAAAGGTCAAATGTGCAGCCCTGCTGAAAAATCTTGCATGTAGTGGCTTGCCTAACCTGCTCCTCAGTTGCCATAGCCTAGAGTGAATCAGTCTTGGTGGATTCAATTCTTTCTGCAAGGTTGAGTAATTCCCCACGTACTAATATCATCATTTTCTACTGAACACATATGCTTACATATGCACTGTATTTCTGACTCCTTAAATTGGTCAAAGCGCACAGCTCGTGTTTAATGTTGAATTATGTTCTTGTCCAGAAGCAACGGAAACATAAAAGCTAGGCCACTGTATGGTCTACAGACAGAATGCAGCAGAGACCCATTTGCAGTCCCTTTTGCGTGTGACCAGCCCGTTGCTTTGTCAAATCTTCCATGTAAAATTACAAAGCGACAGTGAATTGCATGCGAAGGGCAAGGGATATCAAAGATGCCTCCAGTAACAAAAGTCTCCACTATTTCAAGGAGTTCCTTACACATGAATGCTGAGGAATAGGATAGGTTTTGTTAGTGGTTAGAAAGAATGAATTGGTTGGAAATTTGGAGAAACTCAGATGTTACAAGCAATAGACATGCCATGTAATAAAAGCTCCAGCACTGTGCGAGAAGATTTCACAGTTTCTTTTGAAGCTCTGTAACAGTTTTCCACTAATATTCAGTGACATGCAGTCATGATGCATGGATGTATTCTGATGGCAATCAAGTCGACCTCTGCAAAGAGAACAAACTTCTCCTCTCTAGAAACTCTTCATCTCTCTCCACAGAAATTCATCCTCCTGATGAGGATTTCAGGTAAAAGCTGAAAACGCTCAGCTTTTTTACTTTGTAAAACAATTCTACTGTCTCCTCAAAGCCTTTCTGTAAAGTTAAAGGAACAAGCAGAACCTGTGACATGATGCACGTACCCGCCTGGAGATACATGCAAAATCTGCATTTGTAAGCCTAACTAGCCAGTCTGCAAGTTCCCATTTGCACAGGCATGAGTGAGTATCAACCTTCCCCATCAGCCTAATCTGCTAGCCTACCTTGGCAACAAAGTTCTACCAAGAGCCCCTAGGCTGCTTTACATCCCAAGCAGAGGGGGACGCAGAGATAATTCACAGCTCTCTATCTGTAAAGAGAAGCTCAGCTGATCAAAGGGCATAGCAAAAAACAAAAAACAAAACACAATACAAAAAAACCCTCCACAAAATGATAAAGACTAGAAGCTACTTAGATTTGTCCTACTTATGGTTTGTAAGCATTATTTTGAAGTTACACAAAATAATTGTGTCAAACACACACAAAAATATGTATATCAACACAGAAATACTCTAGATTTTACTGTACCATGTGCTGTTTTGTTAGAGCTCAGTTCATGGCCATATGATTAAAACAGCTCTGTTCCCCTAAAAAGTATAAAATCACATGGGCTACCTTACAAAAGCAACAGTCAAATCCTGGGGTTTGCTGTAGTATATAAAAACACTTAGCACCATTAACCATTTCCTGGGATAATCAACTCATGCAGCAGTGGGGAAAGTAAAAGAGTGAAAGACCACAAAGGATTTTTCATTTCTTGTATCTGAAGCCGTCTGTAGAATTGCATAAGGAAAAGTTGCAGGGGTGGTTCAGCGACAAAAAAAACAGGAAAAGCCAGGAGAATGGAGATACTGATCAAACATAAAAAGGGACAGGGGAACATCAAACACATAAAACATCATATGGCAGTTTCCTACAAAGGTTTGTCTTCGGGCTATGTGACAGCAGTTATTTATTATTATGGGCTTTGAAACTTTTTCCAGATCCCACGGTGAGGGTAAAATGTTACTATTTCTCTGGCTGCAATTTTGAGAAAAATGCAATAAGGGTGGTTTTTGTTCCCCACCTCTGAGCATGCAGTTGCTAATGGCTGCATTCTCCGTGGTGCTGGGTGAGCTCCACTCGCGCTGAGGCAACAGAGCACTCAGCAACACTCACAATGTTTGGGTTTTTTTTTCTTTTCTTTCTTTCTTTCCCAAAAGGCAGGAAAAAAATAGTCAGTAAAACCAACAGCTGTTAAACGGAAAAGACAGAAGACGAAAGAGCAGAGGAATTTTCATGGTTACGATCTATAGATCTGCCACAATGCCAGCCTTTCATCTCGGAGCAGCCTCGGCTTTGTTCTTGTGACAGGACTCAGGGTGCTGTGCTCAGACAACTCTGCTCACCGGTGCCACGTAGAAGGAGTTGTTCCTTCACCCCAGCTTCATCTTTCACCTTGCTATGCCATTATGCAGCATCAAGAGGTGTTGATTTCAATAACATCGTGTTGTTAATGGAGGAAAGGAAAAAAAAAAAAGGGAAGCATTCTCTCTACAAAAACTGCGTATTAAACCTGTGATGTTTAATTTGATCCTGCTGAACTTTGGCTGGAAAGGACAGACTGAAACTCCAACCAGCATGGGATTTTAAACCTTTAGGAGATAATTAATAGCAGCTTAATCTGTGCCCCAGCACCTCTGTAAAGAATGAGAGCTAGGGCAGAACTGGCTTGTGTTCCAGATCCTTGCAGTGCAGCTACTGCCGAGGATGTCATAATATGAAAAGCATGTGCTGAAATGCTCATGTCAAATGAGGAGGTGCAGTAGTAAACAAGAGAGGGGAAAAAAAAAAAAAAGCTTTTAAATAGGAACATTGCTCCATAGGAAGATGCCATGTATGCTTAGAGTGCCTTTCCTGTTGAGGGAACAAAGCCATGTGTCCAGGTCAGCTGCCAGTCAGGGAGAAATACTCTGAAGTTTCCAGCAGCAGCAGCAGCTCTTTCAGCAACTGCCCAGAACACATCAGTGCCTCTGGAAAGTTGTCTAAGTCTCAGAAAATGGGGGATTTAAATAGAATTATAGAATCACAGAATAATTAAGTTTGGAAAAGACCTCCAAGATCATCTAGTCCAGCTGTCCACCTACCACCAATGTTGCCCATTAACCAACATGTCTTAGTACCACCTCTACACATTTCTTGAACACCTCCAGGAACGATGACTCAACCTCCTCCCTGGGCAGCCTATTCCAGCACCTGACAGCTCTTTTGGAGAAGAATTTTTTCCTAATACCCAACGTGAACCTCTCCTGGCAAAACTTGAAGCCATTCCCTCTAGTTGTATCAGTAGTCACACTGGAGAAGATCCAACTCCCACCCCGACACAACCTCCCTTCAGGTAACTGTAGAGAGCAAAAAGATCGCTCTTGAGCGTCTGCTTCTCCAGACTGAACAATCTCGGTTCCCTCAGCCTCTCCTCATAGGACTAATGCTCCAGACCCCTCACCAGCTCCGTTGCCCTTCTCTGAACATGCTCCAGGGCCTCAATATCTTTCTTGCAGTGAGGGGCCCAAAAATGAACACCAGTACTTGAGATGCAACCTTACCAGGGCTGAGTACAGAGGGATGATTACTTCCCTGATCCTGCTGGCAACACTATTTCTTATACAAGTCAGGATGCCATTGGTCTTCTTGTCCTTCTCGGCACACTACTGGCTCATGTTTAGCTGAGACCAACCAACACACCCAGGTCCTTTTCCTCTACACCGTCTTCCAGCCTCTCTGCCCCAACCCTGTAGCATTGCCTGGGGTTGCTGTGACCAAAGCACAGGGCTAGGCGCTTGGTCTTGAACTTCATCTCATTGGCCTCAGCCCAGTGATCCAGCCTGTCCAGGTCCCTCTCAAGGACCTTCCTACATCCAGGCTGATCAACACTTCCTCCCAGCTGGGTGTCATCTGCAAATATGTTGAGGGTGCACTCAGTGCCTTCATCCAGATCATCAATACAGATATTGAACAGGACAGGCCACAGTACTGACCCCTGAGGAACACCACTCGTGACCAATTGTCAGTTGGATTCAACTCTGTTTACCATCACCCTCTGGGCCTGGTCATCCAGCCAGTTCTTTATCCAGCAAAGAGTTTACCTGTTCAAGCCACAAGCTGACAGCTTCTCCTGGAGAATACTGTGGGAGACAGTGGCAAAGAGTTTGCTGAAGTCTAAGTAGACTATGTCAACAGCCTTTCCCTCATCCACCAGGCAGATCATAGAATATCATAGGAGATCATGTAGGCCAAGTAGGACCTGCCTTTCATGAACCCATGCTGACTGGGCCTGAGCCCCTGGTTGTCCCTTCCAGGCAGCTGAATTCCCTCACTGGGGCTGCTCTCAGCAGGCTAGTGGGACTGAAGGTACACTGTGAGCGTAAAGTTGCAGGTACATTTGTTGTGTAAGTAAGAAGGTCACTGACTACTTAGCTGCAGGAGCAAACTTGATTAAGATTGGTGATAATTTTTTGAAAGACAGTAATTTATGTCTGTTTGTTCTACAATTTTAAGAGAACAAGGTTAACAAATATTCAGTGATGAGTTTTTGAAATCTTTAGTCACATCTTGTACATTTAAACCTTTCCACAGGACTGTCAAAAGCAAGGAAAAAAGTGTCAGATTTGCACATAGACTTACATAATGGCCTTCGTCTGATAAAGTTGTTTATGATTAATGCCATCTCTACTTTTACTTAATTTCTCTTTCACTCTGCACTGAAGGCGATCTTCTGGCACTGTTCACATGGGAAAGATTAGCCCTAAAGGCTGATCCTACTGAAAGAAGTTAGAAGACTCAAAATATTTGGAGACATAATTCAAATTGATAACCAGTTTTTATTACTAAGTGCCAGCTCACCGGCATTCTATAGTGCATTCTATGTTGAAAGCATTTATGCTTATAAAATGCTTCTCAATTCTCCTAAATTTGCAGGTAGAACATCACCTTCAATGGCCATTACATAAATCTGAGTAAAAAAGTACACCTTCTGTCCTCGAATTAACATTGGCAGAGTAAGTAGATAAGAGTGAGAGCTCCATATCATTTACAAATTCATGGAGCTCCTACTCCTAAGAAAAAGAATAAGTGAATACTGAATTACATGAAGAAGCGACACTGCGACAATCAGTGCCTTAAGAAGTAATGCTGTGTTACTTCTGCGTTACTACACTGTTAAGAAGTAACACTGATTCTTGCAGTGCCTTCCTGGGGTCCTTTTGCTACATGTAAGTTATCTATTTGGATATATATGCACATAAATTATTTCTATTTGCGCATATAGATTATACATATATGTATGCATGTATATATGAGTATGCATATACATGCACACGATATGCATTTGCACATCTATATCCATGCCCACACACTTTATTCTTTCTTAGTTTTAGGCGTATATCAGAATTAAGAAGCAGAACATATGCATCACCAATGTATATGTTTTTAAACGTATTCTTATTGGTGAAATACATGTGCAACTGTTCTGTGATCAAATGCTCTCAACGGATTAGGGCATGAAGTATGTTGGACTGACTTCAGTGAAAATGATTTTGAGGCTACTTAAGTAAAGTATAATTTTACAGACGCATTATAAATTACATAGAGAGTTTGCACCTGAAATTTAAACAAGATCCTTCATAACTTAGTGCCACTTGAACTGAGAATTTGTATCTCTTCTATATTTTCCAGGACCTAGCTATCGGGCTGCAGATAACATTATTAGTGTTGGAAGCTGGCTTCCTGGTGAACCCAGTTGCCAGTTGTTTTGGCAACTTTGCAGGTGCTGTTTAGTCTGAGAATTACCTCTGTTGAAAGTGTTCCAAAGCCACCTTGTACTTAGAGATAGTGTTTTTTCCTGGCTCCTTTTTGATTGGCAGTCCTATTACAGATATCATGTGGAATTGCTAGAAAGGATTATGGACATAAGGAAAAATATAACGTTTGTGGTACAGTTACACCAACGTATCAATGATCAAGTCTGTAAAATGAAAGGTATGTGCAATAATATTAGTTGCATTTAATTTACATTTCCAGCAAAGTCAGGGATCCATATCCCAAGAGAAGATGAAAATAATAATGCATCTGTCATGTCACAAATGATTTCAGATGTGACCAACCTATAGTTTACAAAGTATGTGGTGCTGCAAGCCAGTTGAGCATGGTTCCAAGGCAAATGTAGCTACAGTCCAGATCAGTAGAGGGAAATGAGACTGAGCTAAACTGAACTGCAGCAAGTGATGTGGGAGACCATGTGCAGAGGAAGAACAAATGCACATGTAATTTGGATGATATTACAACCAGCCTAGTATAGAAGCAAGCTTTTAAAAAAAATGAAATTCGCATGAAGGCAGACATAATGAGGTACTTACCATGCATGTGGAGTAAGTCCGACCTCAGATGAATGTCCTGAACTGGGACAGACAAGGGAGAGTTTTGGTCAACCGAAATACAATAACAGCTTTGCAAATCTGAACTTCACGTTAGCTCAAGTTTAAAAGCTTATTATCTAAATGCCAGGACATTGAATGGGTGCCCATTTACTTGTCTTAAGTCATATCCTCATTAACATCTATCACAGATATGGAATAATATACCAGTGAGTATCTGGGAAGTAAAATACTTTGTTACGCCACAATTTCTTATATTTTCTCATTTTATGGTCATTACACTTACAGCATTCTGCAGTGAGAAAGTCATAATTTTTTCCTATGTCATTTTAAGGATTAACATGTGAGACAACAAGAGAGACTTGAGAGAAAATATATGCCACATTACTATTACTTGTGAGAAAATATATGCCACGTTACTATTATGCTTGACCTTATCTCCACCTATTAGTACTCCAAAGACTAATTGACTGATGTTCACTTTTAATACAAGAAAAGTCTGAAAATTACAGGAACCTTAATTATTTCAGGCATTTTAGCCTTCATGCATAGTAGCATTTGTCTCTTTAAAAGTACATAAACATAAGCCATAAGGCTGATTTCTGGTGTCACAAAACACGGACAGGACAGCCAATGAGAGATGTATGTTTCTCCATAAGAGAAGGCTGCTGGTTCAGAACTAAGACTGATAATGACCAAGATTTGCTGCGATGAGTTGTGGAGCAGAGTGCCAGTGTACCTCAGTAGACCTGTGCAGAAGAAGATTTACAGCAGCACAAATCAAGAATCTTATGGCCTCACTCGGCTGTTCTCCTACTGTCCCCACCATCCCATTCTGATCTGATTCAATAGCAGACTGTCCAAATCATTTACAAGAGCCCTCCATGAAGCCAGAAAATGCTCTGTGGCAGATATGCAAAAGTAGGAGTCCAGACCCACAAGGGTGAAGGGAAGGGGAAGGGGGAGGGAGAGGGCAACCCAACGTGTACTAATATTTTCATTATAATGTGAGGCGTATCAGTAACGCACACACGTGAAGCCATGGAAATGTGCAGAATACTGTTGTGNAGGGAAGGGAAGGGAAGGGAAGGGAAGGGAAGGGAAGGGAAGGGAAGGGAAGGGAAGGGAAGGGAAGGGAAGGGAAGGGAAGGGAAGGGAAGGGAAGGGAAGGGAAGGGAAGGGAAGGGAAGGGAAGGGAAGGGAAGGGAAGGGAAGGGAAGGGAAGGGAAGGGAAGGGAAGGGAAGGGAAGGGAAGGGAAGGGAAGGGAAGGGAAGGGAAGGGAAGGGAAGGGAAGGGAAGGGAAGGGAAGGGAAGGGAAGGGAAGGGAAGGGAAGGGAAGGGAAGGGAAGGGAAGGGAAGGGAAGGGAAGGGAAGGGAAGGGAAGGGAAGGGAAGGGAAGGGAAGGGAAGGGAAGGGAAGGGAAGGGTAGGACTACCTCTTACTCACAGACCAATGTCCAGATAGTCTCTGAGGAATTATAATTTTTTTTTGAGACATCACTTTTAGTTTCATTGCTGAGCGTATTTTTACAGAGTCTGTAATGACCCTTTGATCTGCTGAAGTCAGGTCTTGCCCATTCCTAGCCTACTTGCTGGTGATGCAGATCATGAAGGCACTGGTGTTTTGCAGGCCCTGCTCAGCAACAGCCAAAACACTGTGATATTGGCACTGCTGGTCACAAATCCAAAAGACAGCAATATAGAGGTTGCTATGAAGGTTAACTCCATCCCAGCCCGGTCCTGTACACAAGTCAATTTATCAACATATACATGTTCATCATACATGTCAACTGATACTGAGAAAGCAGCTCTGTCAGCAACTTACTCCTCTGACTAGTCCAGGCATGTAGCTGTTAGTAACAGAGACGATGCCTCCGAACTGATTCCAGTTGCTTTTTGAATAACAGGCAGTAAGTAATTCAGGACATCAAAATTTTTTGCATTAATGAGAATGTTGCTAGATAGCACTATTAGTACAACTTTATGTCCTATGGAGTGGAAAAGGAGTGCATTTTGTGGCAGGTCAACTTTCTGAGGTTCTTCCATTCAACAGTTTTTATATATGTGTGTGTTTGTGTGTTATGCAACTTTTCTGAGTGCTTCAGGGCATGCTTGGCAGTACATTATGCATTAGTATGTAAGGTCCACAGAGCTTAGAAAAGGTCAGCCTGGCTACTGGGCCATGCTGAAGTGCAATGATCCATGTTGTCTCTGCACAGACCAGTTTATACAATTACTTATTTATGAGAGTACTCACCTTAGTTTTTATGCAATGTTTGCACTACTTATGACATGCATAATTCTTCCTCATTAATAAATGGATTTTCAAGCAGTATGAGCTGTTGGTGCCAAAGGCAGAAGGAAAGTAGCTTTTCTAAAGCACTTGTTCACACTCAGCATGGAGAAATTTTGAGACATCAAAAGATGGAAGAGGTCATTTGGGAACAATGGGGTCGTCCATTAGCAAAATAATATTATAATTGCTTTCCTTTTTAACTCTTTATCGAGTAAACCCATCCTCTCTCCTGTCATCCACTAGTTCTGAAGTTTGTGCCCTTGATTCAGATAGAAGATTGAAACAGAAAGAAACCCATTTCATGTACCTGTGTACATATTCAGGAGAGTTCACAGTGTCCCTGATCAGTCTGATTTCCATCAAACAAGAACAATGGGAGAAATCAGGTCAGCACTACCCCAGATTGAAGCTGTTTAAGTCCCTTATAAGAAAAAAAGGCTGTTGCTGATTCCAGCAGTAAACTTTTTTTTTAGCTCTGCAAAGTTTACTGAGACTCAGCAAAGGCACCGGAGCCTGGACATAAACTGATAAATAATACTGCTTAAAAATGTTTGAGAAGTTATGCTATTTTAGCTAAAATAAAACATCTAGAAATAATGGAAAATGAAACTAATACATCAGTATTGACGAGAAATATTATCAGCTGTGGTTAAAATCAATTTCCCCTTCACATATTTTACTTTAGCTTATTTACAGGCCTTTCTGTTGCTCTCATTAACAAATTATTTTCAGTCTTCATAGACACCAATGTGGTTAGCGTCAGACAGCGCCTGGGAGACTAAAAAGACTTTTCAGAAGACAAAATGGAGCCCCAGGTTGTAGAAGTGGCTTCTTCCAGATCACAGAGGATCAAAGAAGCTGAACAGAAATTGATCACTGTGACAATATTAGTTGAATTTCCATTCTTCTAGTTCTCAATTCAATACTTTAAACTTAACATTCTCTTCTTTTGAAGCTGATGATGCATATAGCCAATGTAAAATGATTTAATTCAGCGTACGCAATAGCTATTGAAAGAATTTTAGATTCAGAAAGAAAAACATTCTATTGATTGAAAAGGAGAAAGAGAAGTAAAAGAAAGCAATACAAAATGCGTATTTATGTTTTTAAGATTATTTGTATTCTTCTGTTCGATGTTCCCAGATAGAAGTTAATAAATTGCTCAGTTACAAATGGAACAGACCCTGTTAAACTGTACTTGTTTTCAAACATCCATTCGTATATTTATCAAGATGCTTTCATTTCGTTTCTCTGTTTATGCAGTGAATTTAAATCTTAATTATTCTTCCCTACAGTGGACTTTGCTGTTTTTGGTGTTTTTTTTTTTTTTTTCTTTTTTCTTTCATTTGTTTTTCCACAGAAGGCATGAAGAATAATGGCCTAAAACTCGAAGAATGCATATGTAAAGCCTAATCAATAGCTCTAGTCAAACAATCTCCTCTGGCCTTAAAAAGCACTGTAGGTTCAGATGTTGCCTTTGAAGGAGAGAAAAATAAAAATGAATTTTCCAGAATTATTTAGATGAGGAGAAAGACAACTGATAAGTTAGTGTTACCAATTTTATTTAGGGTATACAAGTGTCATACCATCTCATCCAACTAGAGCAGTAATACAAGCGAATTATTCACTGGGATTGAATCAGCACTGCTGCTGGGAGGAAAGATTTTAATGGCCAGTTGGTTTAAAGAAGGGTTCTCTGAAAGGAACTGGTCAGCTGCCAGAAGCTGTTTGCAATGACAAATTGCTCACAATGAATTGTTTAGAGTGAAAACACTACTTTTTGTTTATGAAACAAATCTGCATGCCAGTCAGTCGAGCATGGTTATGAAGGATGTTTACTGTAAGGTCATGAATGCAACAATGGTTTGCCTTCCTAAGTACATGCCATTTACTTCTCTTGAAGCCCTAACTGCCAAGTAGAAATAAAAAGCAGTTAGCAACTTCAGAATTAGGTCTGCTATTGTCACAGAGAAAGGCTGTCTGGCACTCTTTTCTTGTCCAATTCTTTCTTCATTGCCAATCTTCCTGTATTCAAGGGATAGGCTGAAAGTATCTGTGTGCAATGGCTTGTGGACATTTTCAGGAATTCTAGTGATTGTGCTGGATCATTTAAATTCAGTTGCCTATCTCCCACAGCTGCAAAGCCTCTCTGAGTGTTTCATTCATTCAACCATCCAGCGTCTGTGAAGAAACAAATGACTGCCAATGCTCCCTTAGAGCTGCTTAGAAGTAAACATTAAAATTTGCTTTTAAACGTATTTCTTGCAGCACAGTAATTTAGTGAGATATGCATCACTCACAGATGCTGCAAACAGAGATTATTTGCACAGTAGTCAGTAAAGGCAATCGGATTAATAGTTTTGCCAGCAAATGTTATTGTAAATGTACTGAGAAGATGGCAATTAATTTTCTGTGCAGCAGAGAATGCAACCTATGTTCAGTTGCACATTATGTGACTTTTTCCTTGACTATGTAGGAACAATTTCCAAGAGGCCACGTTGAATCTCCATTGCATTTATCATTACTTTAGTCTAAAAATAATATATACCTGACTATTCTTTAAACTTTTTTTGTATGGAACAGCTTTTGTGCAAGAAAGATGCTATGGAAATGTATGGTTACATTTTCTGACTAAAAACACCTTCCAGACAGCTCTGTGTCATATCAAAATTTGCATTTCATGCTGCAGCTGCCTACAGGTGTGTTAATACATATCTTATGGGCACAGGGGGATATTTTGCAGTAAAATCAATCCCTCAGTGGAGAGAAAAAGTACATTCTGCAGTCAGCAACCAAGTTTTCAAGAAACAGAATCCTATACAAGTGTACAAGGAAATAAAATTCCAGTGTATTCAGATGCCTTGAAAGAAAAGGAGAAATACCATTGCAGCTGTAATGTGAACTGAAACTTCACTGTCTCTACAGTAGACTTCACTAAGCGTGAAGATAAAGCACAGGTTTCTAAGGTGCCCTTCTCCCCACATTCTGATCAGTAGTGTGAGCTGGATACTCCTGTACTTGCCTGGCAGCAGGGCTGTCCAAGCATCACAAAAAGTATAATCAATTCAGCACAAAAGAAGGTCAAATCAGTTGGATATTTTTCTACTGCCATCAGTAAGCCAACTGCAGAGGTAACAACCGATCAGACATGGAGTACTTCAGTGAAAAATCTACCGACACTCCGGTTGAAAAGTCATCATTCTGCTGTACTTCAGGACAAAAAATTATTCTGGGGGGAAGGACATTTGCCCTTCAGATGTTTTCTTGAAGTCTTTTATCTTGATATTTCCAAATTTTAATACCAGTATATATAGGCTTCTGTCTCAATGAAAGCATTACTACAGTGACCGGGCTTATTTTTACATTTTGCAATTCTTATATTTCCAAGTCGGTCACACAGATAAGCTACTAAGACATGTGTGATTTGACATTTGCAAAAAAGCAGTAATGGCAGATCAGATTTAAGAGTGTATGATGTCTTTATCTTCACCTACACTCAGGTTCTTGTTGTACTGAAGGTTACTACTCCAATGTGCCAGATCAATTATTTGCTCAGCCGTGTTTCAAAGTATTTCTCTCCAGTTAATACATTTTGGTTAAGTCAGGTCATTTTGTACAGCCAATAGCTCCTCAATAAATTTCAAGAAGCACAATAGGAGCAGGTAGAGTGACCTGGCTTAAATAAGAATTGACACAATCCCTAGGTCTCTAATGTTCACGAGCATTTTTGTTGTGAAGCTCTTTGCTTATCTGATTCACACAGTTACCTGAAAGGGATTAATTAAGGATTCAGAAAATCCCTCAGACTGTGTCTGCATTCTGAGTCCCTTCTGTCATGGAACAGAGATGATAGAAGAAAACACTCAAAAATTTCAAAACAAATCTCTGCTTTTGACCACAGTGATAATCGGTTTTATAGCCTTTTGAAAACAAAGCAGGACTTGAAGTTGATAACATTTCCTTTGTTCTGGAGTAGAGTAAATATTTTTTAATATGCCTGTTATCTTTTTCATGATAAAATGTACCTCCTGTGCCAAGTTTAGTCTGAAAATTACTTATTTGATAGTGAGCTTTGTGTTTCTTTTGCAATTTTCATTTAGTTAGAAAGCTCATAGATAATTTCGAAATATAGAGCCATAGAATCATAGAATCGCCAAGGTTGCAAAAGACCAACCTTGGAAATGAGGGGAGGGGAGGGG
>JACDJE010000511.1:320448-332524 GCA_016647715.1 Pavo muticus | reverse complement strand
AGGAGAGGAGAGGAGAGGAGAGGAGAGGAGAGGAGAGGAGAGGAGAGGAGAGGAGAGGAGAGGAGAGGAGAGGAGAGGAGAGGAGAGGAGAGGAGAGGAGAGGAGAGGAGAGGAGAGGAGAGGAGAGGAACTACCAAATTAACAAACAACCACAAACACCACAAACAACAACAACAACACAAAACAAAATCAAACAAAACAAAACCTCACTGGATTCCTTTGCTAGAGATAGAGGCTCTGGGTCCTATAAGAGTGAACTCTGCTCACAAATATAGGCAGACATTTGCAAAAGACCCTCAATTTTATGAAACTTACCACCTTGCATTGTCAGGTGGAAGTACTGGGCTGATGAGAATCAGCCCATACTGATGTTTAGTCCAGTGTCAGTCCAGTGTCTGGAGATAAATAAGTGAGTTTGCTTTTTTCTCCCCTTCCAAGTACTAATTTCCTTCCTTATAACTGAGTAATAGCAGAGGACGAGGAACAGCAAAATGGAGAGGTCCCTGATCTATGTAAACATTATTATTTTATTTTATTTTATTTTATTTTATTTTATTTTATACCAGTTTTGACAGACTTAGCTGTAAACACTTTTCTGTAGGCTTTCTAATTTTGTCCATTACAACTTCTCAGCAAGTCAAACAGGTCTCGTAACTAAAGTAGATAAGCATGACAGAGAAAGGGTGTCTATAAACAGAGACAGAAAAAAATACAAGTTCACATCTGGGTCAGTGAACAATCACTGGTGTCTGGGAAACAATGTCAGTGAGCAACAACACTTAGCATTGCTTTGAAGAAATAGTGCTCCTGGTTTGATCCAACTCTCAATGAAATCAGAGGGAATCTTTATCTTGATTATAATGGGAGCTGTGTAGAAATAAAATCCAAACACCAAGATGGTTGCATCTTTAACACATTCCACAAATCTAGCTATTTATTAGAAACGTGGTGTATTATTTAATATTAATCTGGAAATCAGAGTGGCTTTGGACATAAAAATTAGCAAAATGAAACAGAAAATGAGGGAAAATGCGTTTGCCATTGGCAGAAAATTGCGTCAACTTAGCAGTGTTCTGTTATGTGAACATTCACAGAAATGTAGAAGGGGGTTCATCTACTCCTAATTTTCATTCAAAAAATGGTGTAGATTGAACATTAAATACATGCCAACATTTTTGAACTCAGTGTAAAGGGTGGTTTTGCACTGGCACATAGCTAACTGCACAGAACACTGGTAAACATTTGAAACGTGCTTATACAAGTCCTTGTTTGCACCTGGAGGGCGTGTACAAGTACAGAGCTTTGCAGACATGCTGCATCTCCTGTTAAAGCAAAATTTGAATATAAGCTCTTATTTCCAAATTCTGCCCCTTACAGGGTAAAAGCAGCTGAAAATGTTGATTTCATAGGACAAGGAATGCAGTAGGCTGACATCACTTGCCTCAGGTGGGCCACTTCAAAGATTTTTTGCTGAAAAAATTCTACCGCGCTTAATACTGAGGACTGTCACTAGGAGTGATGCCAGCCCAACCTGTTAGACGTTCTGATGACTGAGTGGGAGACGTGAGGGATACTGGCAGCCATGGATGTATGGGAGTGGATTTACCCTGCCCAACAAGGGCTGTCGTCTTCCTGCCCAGATGCAGAGCACCGAGAGCTCCAGGGTGTCACCAGTCCATCTGCAATCAAGGGAACTGCTATTTATATAAGTCAGCAAGGAATATGACTCTCCAGACACAGCACTGATTGATTAGCTGCACCTACAGCAATGACCCATCTGCTTCTAGCAGGTTAAGCGGTACAACACTTAACTGCTTTGGAGTATTTGATGTTTTTCACACAGTTTCCATTTTTTTTGTCCCTTTTTTTTCATATTAATTATGAAATTAATCATTATGTCACTGATCCTTCTGAAGTCTCATTATGTTGAATGAAAAATAAACAATTCCTACCCTAAAGAAAGTATTCTGGAGTAAATATGTTGTGGGTGAAGAAACCCTGACAGAAAGAGGGATGACCAGACTGAAAAAGAAAAACAAGGCCTTCAGAAAGGTACCTGAGGAAATGCAAGAACAGGAATTATCTCACACTTAAACTAACAGTAAGAAAAGTAAATTAAAAAAAACAAAAACTGATAGTTTACTAAGATCTCAGAGGTTTTAAGTCTAGACTTTCTGGATGCGTATTCTGGCACTAATACATAGGTCACTGGCTTCATGCTCTCAACTGTGTTGTCCAATTATTTTTCTGAACATTTAAAGATAGATCTTTCCCTGGACAGTCTTAAGATGATTATTCTACAGGTTGCTTCCTAGAACTTGGAAATTAAATCAGATAATACATTAATATTTCAAATGTGTTTCAAGCATTCATATTACCAGGCATTACTGACTGGTAAGTTCTCCATTTTCTCTACGTTAGGTAATTTTGATAGCGTAATTAAGATGCTTAAAACTTTTCATTAAAGCCTCTTGGTTTATTTAAAATGTAATTAAATTATACTGAATTTGCAGACTTCATTAGATCTTCTTAAAGAAGTAGCAGAATATTGTTGTATAAACAACATAAATTCCACAATAGCTGTTTTGCTCTACTACTTAATGAAAAGGAAGTAAAATCTCACAGAGATGTTCTAATGCACCCTATTGAGATCTGTTTCTGAGGCTTGTCAAACAAACAAAAAAAGACAGAAAGAAAGAAAATACTCCACATTGCAGATTACATTACAGCTAAAAACATCAGGATGGCTATATTAACAATTTTTAAGATGAGCTGTAAAGCTAAAATGAAATCATTTAGCTTCCCAAAAATCAGTTACCACATAATCAGATTGCTCTGTGGGTATATGTGAGCCCGCAAGAGTTATTCCAAGTGTTGTTAAATTATTTCTTTATTTAAATATTACTTGACCTTCTCTATTGCTCAGTTTAGTCTGATTTTCCAAAGTTTTCCAAAGAATCTGTCATTTATCCATGTTAATAACTCTGACATGAAATTCCGGCTCACTTGAAAACAACAGGACTTTCCCATTATTTTTACAGCAAAAGTCTAATACTTACTGCAGAAAACCCATCGTGCCCCATGCTGAGCTCCTAGTGACAACTCTGGCAAATCATGAATCTCAAGAAAGAAAGAGAGGAGAAAGAATATTATGGAGAGAGGCAACATCTTTTTTTTTCTTTTTTCTTTCAATCAACTGCCAAATTCTGTTATTTAAAACAAGAAGTAATGCATTTAAAATGATTTTTTTTGGGGGTGAAACAACTTAAAGTCTATTTGTGCCTGACCTACAGAACTTGCACCTTGAATTTATAGAACCGAAAAATGCAATAAGCAGAAAAATCTTGTTTTCTTTTCTGTGAAGATTTGTAATTTTCCTGGTTCTTTTCTGTTGAAAACTGTGTGATGTTACAGAGTGAGTACTGTCATGAGCCTGAGCCGTTACCTTGTCTTGCTGAAAGAGCAGGCATTGATCTTTACTGCTGACCCAGTAACATCACACAGGGAGAATGAACAGCTTTCCAAAGGTCAAAACAGAGCCATGAGCTGAGCCCAGATTCCTGAATCCCATGCAAGTGTGAACTGTAACACTATCAATTTATTACAGTCATAAAATTAATTACTTTAACTTGAGCTTCTAGCACGCACAGAGCAGCAGTACCAGTTCCCTCAGCTTTTTTGCAGGTTATTGCATCTGACTCCTCAAGAGCAAACTCTGAACCACGAAAATAAAATAAGCAGGGATCTCCAAGTGCTCAGTGCGATTTTTTAATTCCTCTTCTTTCGTTTAGAAATAGCATTATTCATCTTGCAAGTTAAATGAAATAATATTCTCACAGACTCTCAGTTGTTCCTGCTCAGATTATTGTTATTTACAAATTACAAAGCAAATCTCAACCAGAAAATAATGCCAGCAGGGTAAATGTTTCATGTTGTGGTTTCTGTTTTACCAGTTCTGTTTTGCCAGCGTCACCTCCTCCGTGACTGGCAGTTATTATGGAGCAATGTTAAAAAAGAATCCACTCAAGGAAATGTCTCTGTAGTACATGATCATGTTCAGTTTCTATTATTGTTTGAAATATACAGCTCAGGTTCAAGTGGGGTTTTGCAACCAGACGGAAATCTTAGAGCTCGAAATGAACTCTCTCTAACCCAGGACCTTTCTGCCTCTCGCTTTCTCAGTCTTTCTTTTTCTCTCCACCAAGCCCAAAGCCAGATAACACTTTCCTGCTGTGAATGTTTTAAAGTCATCCAACAGCCCTGGCAAATGAGAGAGCTGTCATAGTTTTTGGATGAGAAAATCATCTGTAGCTTGCACAGATCTATGAGCTGATAGGAGTTAATTGACAGCTTGCAGGATTTGGTCTCCAGGCAGTGTGAGAGGGAATGGGAGCCCTGCGGGTTTCATTTGGGCAGAGATAAAGTGGGTTTTTATTCAGTGCTCATGGAGAGAGCATAATTAACCTTTTAGAAGTTTTAAGAATTATCAAATTGTTATTCATTTTTGCAAATGAGAAAAGAGAGCTTCCTTCTCTGCCAGGAAAATGCCAGTGCAGATTTCAAGGTCACTCAATGATTTCCTTCGACTAAAAATGGAAATTGGAAAAAGAAATAGAGAAGAAAATGTGAAGATTGATAAGCAATATCATAAGGTCATGCATCATTTGTGATGTGAAATGAACAAATGTCTTTTTCTAATAAAATATACTTCAGTTAATACTTACTGTATGTTCATATTAACATGCTGGACACTACAGGTGATTAAGGTTTCAATTGTTATTGTAAATAAGGAAGTTGTCATTAGCCTGTCTTTTATGTTGCTGCTATAATATAAATATTTTTTATTTCCTAAAGGGGAAAATAGACGAGTGTACAATTTAAGTGGCTTGGTATTCAAGATGCATAATACAATATTTTTAAATTCCAGGTTCCTGGAATTATTATATTACCACAGGGTAGAAGTATTAAATCTTTTTTTTTTTCCTCTAAATTGAAAATAAATACATATTACGTCCCCTTACACATTAGCATAAAAATTCATGATGCCCTAAACACTTTTTGACGGGGGAGAAAGAAAGCCAACAAAAAAAACACCTCTTAGAAATTTTTCTTAATGACTAGGCAACAGCTTCCATGAGATTATAGACTGGTGGGGCCATGTTTTAGTTTCTATTTGACTAAGTCCCACTCTTCTAAGTGAGCAGCTGCAGGGAACAAAATACCTTTTAAATTATAACCATTTTTTCCTCCTAGTATTATTTGTTGCATATGTATAAATTGTAGAGCAGTGTATTTCCTGCACAGAAGAGTAGCTCCAGACTCTGGTGTTCAATAGAGGAAATATGGCAGTCAGCAATGGGCAGCCAGGACCAACACTGTCAATGCACCCATCCTTCCCATGTAAGCTGTGCATTTTATGAGGGAACACCTTTTTTGTCCACGCCTTCATGGTGAAGCTCTCTATACGCTCTGTCCTTTCCTCTCTCTTTGCTCTTTCTCACTCTTGCTCTTTCCCAAATCGACACTAGACTTTTCAGACCCAAGACCTACACAGTATGACCAAAATCACTATGTTTCAAATCCTTCGCCGGTGTGGTGGCACTCAGTGACCTCCAACAACTCAAGTCAGTGCAGTTTTTTTTGCTACAATGGAGGGATAAATCTCAGGTTGTGCGAGTGCTTTCTGTAGGTGAGCTCCTGGCCCCCATGCTGTAGCTGACTGTGGTAGGGTGTTCTCTCTGCCTCTGTTATTTTTTTCTGGATGGAAATGAATGTCAGAACTGTGTAAACTTTTGACACACTACTTTAATAACAACCCTGTAAATAAGTTTTCTGCTTAAGAAATCAACTTAAGCAATGAGGGTTCCCAGACTTTACAACAAGGCTTTAAAGAGCACTTACCTTTAGCTCACAAAGATTATCTTATCTCGTTTTGATTGAAGTAAATCATCATTATTACAATTCACAAGAGAAGCTTTATTTTACTTCCTAAAACCCACAAGTGGGAAAAAGGTATTTTTGGCATGATTTTTGTTTCGGTTACCTGCTCTTTGTAAAAATGAGGGATTTTTTTAATATTATTATTTTGTATTTATTTATTTTTTCCCCCGCTATTCCTGCTTTTGTCCTTTTGATTTAGGCAGGCTAAATGCTACACTGATATCCTTGGTAACCCTCAAAAAATGCTGAGACTGCTGAGCTTGTTTTAAAGCTACCTCTTCATTTTTAAAACGTATCTTAGTATGGTAGGGTAAAGGAGTCACAAGTAATCATTTCTCCTTTTTGTGGCATGGTCATTACTGTGCTATTGACTTTATTGTGAAAAAATGCAGAGGGTTAGGCTAAGAAAACCTCCTTTTTCAAATCTCATTAATCCAAAATTCATGGCTTCTCTCTTCACTTAAGTGAATGGAAAAGCTCTACGCATTTTAGCTTAGAACACGTGTGCTTTCCATTCTGGTTAGGAACAACCTCCCTTCTCAGGGAGCAGTACAAGTCTCCCTGCTGACATACCATGGCCTCTTGTTACTAGAGGAAAATCATATTGCTCAATCAGACAAATGTGAGTAGCTTTTCAGTTTGATTTCTAGTGAATCTGTGAGAGGAGATATTTCTGATTAGACTCTAGAAGGCTCTTCAGGTAAATTCTTTTATTACCATGAATTATTCATGCTCACATCATAGGTACCAGCAAATAGGAAGAATTTCATTAATAACACTGCCAGACAGCTAAATGTTCAACTATACATTTTAGCCTAAAACTAACACTGTTTTACAAACTGTATCTCTCATATAAGTTTCATAAAACTAATAATGAGCTAACTTATATCTTCAAACTTGCAGCAGGCCTTTAGGTTTTTCATTTCAGAAAACTTACTTAGTTTTTACAGTATGAAAATTATAGACATGGTGACATTTAAACCTTTGCTTTTCATAGCATTTCACACACACACCATTTTAAAAGACAGCTATTAACATTTACAAAAATCTTTCAGAAACCAAATGTTCTAACATGCAGAATTCCAATTATACTGTGTAAGAGGGTTATCGACTGTTCTACAAGAATACTTTGAAGTGCTTGGTATTAAACCAAGAGCTAAAATGTCAGTTGCACATAGGCAATAAATTAAGGTTTATAAAACCATGTAAGATTTATTTAATATTACAATTTTGACCTTTAGACTGCCTTAACCATGGCTTGCTTAAATTTTCCTCCCTCTTACCTTCCTTCTTTATCTGTCTAATCTTACTTGAATGTTAAACAAACATTGTGATACCAGTTTTGCAAAGTAATACAAACCATTTGTAGTATCAGTACTTCCTTCCAGCTGTTGTTACACAGCTACACAATCTGTGTTCCATTTTTCACCAGAGGTGTTTTCTGACATGTCCAGGCAGCTCAATGTGTAGCATTTCCAGGGCTGTCATGCCACAGATGTTTAATTTTCTTTTTCTCATTACAAACATCCAAAACTTTCAATGAAATGTAAAACTAAAAACACATACGTGGGCCACCTCCTGCAACATACAAGCAAAGACCTAATAACAGACCCTGAGAGTAAGACAGACAAAATCAAAAGAGAAGTGGGAATAGCTGGAGAAGAGGACCTTGCTGTTGAACGAATAAACAATGCTTACTGCAGACAGGTCTAAGTGAATGTCAGTTTGAAACATATTTCAGCTCAGTTCACAGTGAACAACATGCTACTCCGGAAATGTAGGGAATAAATTGACCATCTTTTCCTGTATTCCCAACAAGGAGACTCCCTCCCTCCCGGTAAAGAAGCATCTATCAGAAGCTAAGTATCTAACCTGTTTTTGCCTTCCCTCATTTCTGGGGTATTATTGATTAGTAATGACCAGAAAAGCCTGGAAAGCAATTAGGTATGGAAATAAATGCTGAAGAATCTGCAAATAATGTCTGCAGCCACATAACACTGAGGAAGCATGTGCTAAAAGGCATGGCAGTGCATACCCACTGAGACTGAGGAATGCACAGAGAATGCACATGGAAATTAGAAACTTAGCTTGATGAAGTTTTGTTTTTTTTTCCTTTGAAGAATAAGATATATGGTCCTGAGGAGAATTCATAGACAGAAATATGCCAGACTTGTAGATATCACAAAGGAAATGGAAGAAGCAAATGTGGAAAACCGCGTTGAAGCTCTACTCTAAATAAGATTCTGCCATCAGTTGAGCTGAGTGACCAAGACGACTGGAAGGGCACACAAAGAGCTAATGCAGAGTCACCACCTGGGAGCTTCCCCTAGACGTTTTTCTTCAGATGTCCTAACTACAGAGGTAAGGTTAAAATGTTGAGATTGACCGGACAAAGATCAGAAATTAAATTCAACTCCACGTTCATTTCTTTTTATCCAGACTGTAGTTTAAGAATCCATAGAGGTTACTCTCATTTTCTTAAATTTGAAGAAGTTTTTCAGAGCTCAACATGTTCGCTATGTCACAGAATATTTCTTTTTCTGAAGTTGAGAGATGAGCTACTGCAAACGGGAACTCCATTTTCTAACTGCACTCAAAAGCAACATAGAACTTTGTTTTGACTAAGTCACAACATTTTTTCTTTCAGTTCACCTTGAGAGTATGGGTTTCAAGACAATTTGTTTGGGTTTTCTTTGTTTTCACTTCAGCAAAATATCTAAATAACTGCTGAACAAGATCAGACTGTTACAAGATAACGCATTTTTCTTCCAGTGGGGATGGCAAAGTTGAAAACGTAAGCATTTTGTTTTTCCGATAGCATGCCTTGGTGAAGGCACATGACTGATAACTGCTTTCCTTCCTCAACATAAGCACGAAAAAACCATGCCAAATTCTTAGCTGCAATTTGATCTCTACAAGGAAACTATTCAGGTCGAGCAATTGTGCAGCCATGCCACTTATGTACTGAATCCACCTTTTCTAACAATTTCCAGCTTCTCATATTCCAAGAAAAAGTGTTTTTGGGAAGAGCTCAAACATCACAGGAAAGGGTTATGTTGCCTTCTCCCATAAATCTCCCCTTGGCCCACACAAGTCTCTGTTTTAATTCACTTGCTGACATTCATTCTGCCTTTCAGCAGTCTTCAGCATCAAGAAGGGCCCCTTTCCTTTCTGTCCCTGTATAATCCACAGCAATTGCATTGTTCTGCTAACAGACAAATAAATAGCTGTACTGGAAAGGTAAATCTTAAATCACTCCACAGGCTTAGGTCTTTTTTTTTTTTTTCAGCACAACTGAAGGTTTTCTATAAATGTTGCTTTCAGGCAACTTTCCCTCAGGATTCTTAACTGTATCAATGCCTCAGCATAAACCTCAGAGCTCTGCTATACAAACTGCAGTAATCTAAGGTGTAGCATTCCTGATGCTATGTAAAGGAAAATTAAGAGTCAGATCATAATAATTTGAATGAAATGGGTTTTCCATGAAGAGACACTTCATTCAGTCTAGCACTAAAATTGGCAGCAATTATTTGCAGGGTCGTGGTCCCAAGAGAACTGTCATTTCAAAACAATACAATGGGCAGCTTTTCTCCGAACAGTGCAACATTCAGCAGAGAGGCAATATTAGGGAGCTGCAGGAGAGGCAAGAAAGTGAAAAGGTTTGTGTTATTGATTGCAGAAAAGAGGAACCTTCAGTCACATAGCAAATCAATCAGCTACTCCATTTTGGTCTGGTACATTATTCATTCGCCACATTTTGTAGTGCATTTAATTGTTTTCTATATGATGAGCTTTGTAGACTTCTTGAGAAATTCCACAGGATTGAACCTGGAGAACTAACAGTTAAATCTTTATTATCTTAGGGTTTTGGTTGTTTGTTTGTTTGTTAATGTTTCCTCTCTTTCTCTTTTTCCCCTGAATGTTACTATATACAGGGGTTGAGGGCTCTCAATCAACTTTATTGAGTCACAGCAGTTTCTATACCTCTCAAGTGTCTGGATTTTATTGGAAAGTCCTCCACTTACAGGAATTTGAATTATGGGCTACATGGAGTTTTCATGTTTTGTTCCAATTTTTACCCTCTGACCACTGAAGTTGCAAGCAGATATCTGTACAGGAATAAGAAATGCAGTCATATTCCTGTAAATTACATTTATTATGTTCATTCAAATACTGTACAAATTTTTCCTGTCACCTGGAACTGACATTGATTTAAAGAAGAAAAACAAACAAACAATGAATACAATGAACTAATCCATTTAATTAACATGATTAGCATCATCACTTCCATGTCCAGATTTTCTATTGTTATATATTGGGCTGGTAAAGATGCTGGCAGAAGTATAAGGCCAAATACATCAAAAGTGGAATTTGAACACCTGCAAAACTGATTTAGAGAATGATTAACATTGCCAAAATTTGTAGGAAAAAAGAACTTGAGGATTTTAGCATCATTTGATACGTGTGGTTAGTACATGTATTTGGAATTTTTCTATTGTTTACCCTAGTATGCTTAGCTCCATACTAAGCTAATTAAATAAGAGAAATAAACCATTTTCATGTGGGACATAATCACTTTCTATTCAGTATATGTTGTGTTACTGAACATTAAAGAACAACCTAGTTTCCTGGAAGGTAATGAGGATGTTGTTTGATTTAAATGGCACTACAGCCAAGGATCCTTACAGTTACTGTATGCTTTAGACTTTCCTTGTATAATTCCTAAGTCACCAAAACCAGCCACAGAACTCCCTGTATCTTTTCAACCCTTGACACCTGGACATTACTGGTTGTAAATGTGCATTGTAAATAGGTTTGTAATTCAGAGATATTAAATTTTGCCACCATGTGATAGTGGATTTTCTTTTTGTTATGAAAAGGAAGGTTAAGTGGACAGAATGAGGATGGAAGGAAGAAATTTGCTTCATCCAAAGGCGGTTTGTGTAGAGAGAAGCTTCTCTTCATTAGTATGATATACAATGAATGGGACACAAGTAACTGGTGTTACTTATTTTGATTGTTAGAGCCCTATTTTCTTATCCTGTACATGTGAATTACACCTGCTGTGCAAGCGCAGTTGAGGTGGTTGCATATATGAATGAAATAAGCAATTGAAGTAACTGTGCTCACATGTTGAGAACAGACTTTGGCTTTGTGTCTTTGAATCTCTAGACCACCAGCTGTCTGTAAGATCTACTCATTCCATCATCCACTTTGATCAGACAAAAAGTGGAACTGTGGCGTAACAATATGTAACAGTTTGGAGCTAATCTTGGGAGCATTAGCTAATGCTGTCCTTCTTTAACATCAAGACTCCCTCGCCAGCACGCAGGATGAAGAACGTTGCATTCAAAGAAATTGCCAGGCAAATGTAGTGAGATAACATATAACTGTACTCTAGCATTCCTTAGGGCCACGTAGGAACTACAACCTGAGAGGAAGTCATGTTATCTGGCCTCTGGAATCTTTCCCAATTTAAATGATCTGTGTACCACATGTGATGCGGACACCTACTCAACCAGTTGTGATAAATACTGTAAAGCAGTGCTTTTACATTTATTCTAATGGGTGAACGGACAGTGTGTTCCAACTGTGAAATGCTTTTAGGACAGAGGGCCACAAGCTATACCCTGTGGCAAGAGGTTGCTCCAAATGAGCCCAAAGAGAATTTGGTCTGAAAGAGATGCAAAACCAAGTGTACACTTGGGACACTGGCACTGGGAGGATGTGGAGACAAACTCTAACATAAAATTACAAAGAAAAGGTGCAGAAAAATGCAGAGAATGGGCTGGAAAGTGGAAGGTAGGGGGGAGTTAAGGACGCGAAGAAGGACAAGGAATGGTCAAGGAACAGTGAAGGTAAAGGAAAGAGAAGAATACAGAGGGACTGTGTAGGTGAGCAAAAGGCTTTTGGTATGAGAGGGAGAAATTATACAGGGAAGCATGGGAGCTAATGGAGAGGCTGAAGAACCAGCCTCAGAGGAAAAGAGGAAGGAATTTTCCTGTAGCCCAAGGGACAAAAGGAGAATAATGCTGTTCCCAAAAGTCATTTCATGGGAACACAGTCCTGTGTGGTTTTTAAATGATAAGAAGGCTTTCATATAAAGCCTGTATAGAAATAGAACAGTCTGAAAATT
>JACDJE010000511.1:280637-312192 GCA_016647715.1 Pavo muticus | reverse complement strand
TTCCCTTCCCTTCCCTTCCCTTCCCTTCCCTTCCCTTCCCATCATTTGTAAACCAATCCTGATTCCCACAAAATATCTTTTATGCATCTGTACTGAATAGTTTATGCAAACAAATATTAGTCCATGGCTTGTTTGCAAACTGCTGACTTAAAGTGTTTGTTGTTCAAGGCAGATGACTGATAAGAGAGTTAACACTTTATTGATTTAGTGTTCTGATAATGTTTAAATTTTAAAGATACCACAGCTGACTTCGACTTTATTTATGGGGAGCTCTTTGGGTTGTTAGGGGGAGAGGAAGCATGAGTAGCTTAGATAAAAATATAGCAAGCATAAAAATAAACATATGAAGTATAGGATCATAGTAAGTATGGCTTTGAGAAGAAAGAAAAATAAATAAATAACCACAGAAATAAGTCTTAAAGTATTTTTAGGAGAAAAAAAAAAACAACAAAAGAGCATGCTGATATATTCAGGTAATGATATGTCTCCTATAGATTTACAAGTAAATTTCTTATATTCTCTGAAATACTAAAATAATCACAAGCTTTCTCTAGACAATATATATATGTATTATTCAATGAATCACAACAAAATATTGAGTCATCTATACCAGTGAGATGAACATTCGCTATATAAATACAAGAACACAACAATCCCATACCTAACATTTTTTCTCACACTATAAAACATTTTACAAAAACATACCTTAACTAGCTCCCTTTCTGTAAAGAGAATCGAAGAAAGATAAGCCAGAAACTTTTGCTGGTTAGAGAATGATGCCAAAGACTGAAACCTGACATCCACATTCTGCTGCCTTTGAAAGAAGGCTATCACTCCAGGTTCAACATCCTGCTACCTCATTGGCACGCCTCAAGGAAAAAGAATAGACTCAACTATTCATAATTTCCATCTTCCCAGGAGGTATATGTGAGTTATATTTTCTTGATGCATAAGAAAGTGGTGATAATTTTCAGTGACATCTTCAGCACATTCCTTTTGGGAGGCATAGTAGACTGCTATCTCAATGAAATGTTTTTAAGGAGAAAGATGATTCTGCATGTTTCTGATGAGGAATTGCAATGTAATACCAATTCTGAATTTTGAGTGTTGGAAGGAGAAGGAATTTACAAAGAATGGGTTTCCTGGCATTAAGGCCATAAACCCACACTGGGTGAAAGCGAGCTCCATTTAGTGTTTATATGAAACATCAAAGCATGTAACTTATTACATGCTAGTGAATTACTAATTGAATTGACACTACACCATTGTTTTGTATACATCATAGCAAGTAATTGCTTACTTTTCTAACACACACACAAATTGCAGTATTTCCTTCTTCTACATAAAACCAGAGATATGTGGTACACAGTTCACTTGCTGGTCAATGCCATATACTAAATCTAGACTTGAACTTCATGACTGTGCAGTCATTTTTAGTAAATGCTTAGAGACATAACTGGATTACAGGCCAAAATCTTACATACTGGGAGTTTTTGACCATTCAAAGTGTTATCAAAACATAAATATACATCGTTGGCTGAACTCTCTGCCACACCAGCCTTCGTCAGCATACAGAGATTTGATCCGAGTCTGTGGTTCTTGCTGAGATGTGCATTGCATCATTGTCAATTTTCAGCTTGTTACATTAATCAAAACCTATCCCGTTTATTAAACTGCTTCCTGCAGCTCAGGTATTTGAAATTCAGAATGCCAGCAAGCAGCTACCAGGCACCATGAAGGAAAGAGGTGGGGTAGATTTGAGTAATGTACAAATTGAATTTCAAGTAACTGAGCAGCCTCTTTATCTCTTAGTGACACAACCAGTGATTGTAACAGAGCCACAGTTCAATCATTGAGTAGTTATTATAGCCTTTCCCAGCAGTTCTTCCGGAACTACTGATGAGTGTGACCTTTGCAAAAATGCACAAAGCCTTGATTTCTGCATGGTTAACCTTTACAAGCTGGAACCCTCCCGTGGAACCTAACCACAAGGGAGGGATGCATTGGAATAAAAACACCCTCACATACATTTCGTGAAAGAAAAAAATTTTTTAAAAAGAGAGAGAGAGGGAGAGAAAACAGAGAGAGGAGAGAGAGAAGAGAGAGAAAAAAAAAAAGACCTAGGGTAGAGGCATTTTAAAGTATTTCAAATCTTCGGTTACTTACATCTGTATTTTTGTCAGTACTTTGCATGCTCATTACATCCCATTACATTCCACTGTTGGCAGTCAACCCAGAAGTCTAGCACCAAAGCTACTTTTCTCAGATATATTCTTTGTTCTATAGAAATCACTCAGCTAAGAAGCTGGCAAAATGGAAATTAAGAGCAATCTTAACTTTGTGTGCTCCATCGAAATCATAGCATATAATAGAACAGAATACCGAGTCTCCACACCCCATCAGGGATTGGATTCCTCCATCGCTGTTCCTCCCCTGTGCACCACGTACCTGTGAGAGGTTCTAGGAGTCCAGATTTGTATGGGAGAATAATCTACTGTAAGAGATTTTAGGAGAAAGTGAATGACTGTTCTCTCATCCTTAAACTTCAAAGCTTGAGCTCAGCCAAGGGCACTGTTTTCATGAATCACAGAGGAGGCGTATTGCCTTAGAGCAGGGGTCTGTGTCTCTCAGAAAAAGCTTAGAAAGCCAAAGCCAAAAATTTTCCTTACCAAGATTTCCAGCAACACCAAATTAATTATGAGTCAATTCCACAGCAAGTAAAAGGGGACAAAAGCTGGTGGAACTTTTTCCAAGATCTCTCCTAGAGGAATCTCGATGATAACTTACTTCTGTTCCAAGTTTCGTTTTTACTGACCAATTATTATTATTATTATTATCCATGTATTGTTTGTCCATCTTATTATGGCACTAGTAGCTGTTTGGAAAGCTTTACAAATATATCTTTGAAAAACACGGAAGGCAAAGTAAAATTGATTCATATTTTATTTAGATCTGGTTGATTTTATTTTACTGGGTACAAACCTTTGCAGAAATTATCTTTGAGATAAGAAATCTGGAAAAATAAAAATATCAAAAACTAATATTTGCAGTGTAAATTGTGTATTGTTTGATCTCACTATACACTTTTCAGATCGGTGTACCAAAATCTTCTGTTTCAAATTTACTGTCCCAGTGCCTCTCTTTATCATGCTGGTAGAAGAAAATTTGCGCTGCTGTATTTTTTTGGACAGTTTCATTCGGGTCAGGATATCAGCTAAAGTATTTAATGCAGAATGAGAATGAGCAGTATTAAAACAAGAGAAGGATTAAGTGACAAAAAAAAACTGTAACTGAAAGAACACAACTAGATAATTAAGCATCTTGTAAAGTCTTTTGCCAATTTAGAAAATTTCATCCTTGGGAGGCTGTGTACTGATAGTTGCCATTTTTGACTGAATACTTGCCAATGCATTCTCTAAAATATTGACTGTAAAATACATGTGTGAAAACAGCTCCATTTTAGCCTTCAAAGTGAAGCCACATGCTTGGACCCCAGCAGGAAAATGATTTTAATTCATTCTAGATGACCTTTCCATTGAAAAGAAAAGCCCTGCCCTTCGGCTATTTAGAAAGGTTAGGTATACCTTTTCCTTTCTGCTATTATATTTATTATATTTATATATTTATATTTATTAGTGCTCTCCAGTGTTTGGTTTTTTTTTTCACACCAACTGCAGCTAGCCTTAAGAAAAATCAAGCAACTCAAACCTTCATCCCTCCCATTTTCCCTTTTGTAGATGATTAACAACTTCCAGATTCCTGCTTTTTGGATCTGAGTGTTTCATTGAAAAAAAAAGAGGAAAGAGAAAAGGATCAACAGCATTACTGACACTGTTCAGCAAATTTAAAGCTTGTTTTGCCTGTTTTAAATAGACAACTTAGAGAAAAAAAAAATCTCTAGTGAAATGCTGTTACACTTGCTGCTTTTCATCTCTGCCAATGAAGATTTTAGTATGGATATATGGAGTTAGCACCCAGGGGAGAGTGTTAATTACCAACAGAAGAAATCATGTTCTGTATGCAGAATGGTGAAAAGTCTTTATTAACTGCTAAGAAATAGTTAATTTGTCATTAGTCAGAACACTGAACCAGAGGCTGCTGCTTATGAACCATTGATTAAAGTTTATGGTAGCAATAACCTCACTGAAAAACATTTGTTACCATACTTAATGACCAGATTTTAAACCATTTATCTTCCTCTGCTGATTAACCAACCAAATGGCTGTTAGGTATTTTTAACAAGCAATATCGCTGGTATTAACATTCAAGTTTTTTAAACATCAAGCAAGAATCTTAATGTATAGTCAGCAGAAACTTCTTTATGTATAACGCTGATGACAAGAGAAAAGAGCTTCCGTTCCGGACAGAGATAGAGTAAATAAAAAGCTATAACTTGGCTTCTTCATGAATAGAATACAAATGCTATGTGAGCATAGCTGCTATCACCCTCTTTCACAGAAGTACTCAGAGATGAAAAGATTTACAAACACATGGAAGAGGTCCGTATGAGGGACTGGTATCAAGGTCAGCATCCCAGGGTCAATGATGTATCTACCTCTTTGCCCACCCCTGTGGTTATGAGAAGGTGAACTCTGCCTTAGTGATACAAAGGCAGACCCACTCCATCTGAGAGGCCAGTCTCCGTTTCCACGTGGAGCAGCAGGTAGGTCTATCTGCCAGTGTAAAGATAGGAGATACTACAACAAAAACACTATTTACACTGGTGATAAATTCTTAATGAAGCCAATATCGTCACAACCAAATTCAAACTAATACACCCACCACTGCAGCAGCTCCACTCCTTGCTTTCCCCTCGCTGTGTCTGTCTTCGTGTGCTCTGCTGTAGACAAGCCTGTGTTACAAAGCAAAATACTTCTGTGAGTAATCCCTTTTGCTGAGCTTTCTATTCTGTCCAAGTCTTGTAAAAGTAAAACAGATGATAAATTTACTCTGAAACCAGTAAAGCAACATTTCCATCAGGAGTGGTTCTGGAATATGAATGCCTCCCAAACTACCGCTTATCCCCTCTAGAAACATTTTGATTAGATTGGTGTATAGCATGTGCTTCACTCTGAATGTTTTTAGTTATTAGGTCAATGCTCAAAGCAAAAAGAAATACTATAATTAGAAATTCTGTTTGAAGGTTACAAAACACTGCAAGATCTGATTTTAAGACAAGTTCCACTATGCAATGATATACTGCAAACAAAGCAGAAGGACCTGTAGACGATAAGTGACATTGTTACTATCTCATTTTAACTTGATAGAACATACATGATGGTATATACCTGCACACACATGAGTGGCAGCCTTGCTAGGCTCGAGGTGAAATACTGGTAGCTCTTTATCTAGTGAGGATGTATCAAGCTGTAGCCCAATATGTAGTATGAATCATGCCTAAGCATCTGCCAGCTTCCACTGAACTCAACTAATGCAGCTTCACTATATACAACACCTCTGGGATCTCTGTAATGAAGCGACCCATCTTTAATAATTCTACAAATCATGGTAATATAAACGCATTTGTAACTTGAGATGGTTATTCTTGAATAGCAAAATAATAGAGCAGGAACACATGGGGTGCTTAGATCAATAGTGATGATCATGATGCAAACTGTAGCAAACTGCAGTTCTCTGTTATGAGGGCTGTGAGTACTTACAACACAAGCCAGCAGTTCTGAGCACTTCAGTCTCCCTCAGTAATTTCCCATTCTGATGGCTATTGCATAGTTGTGGGAAATTACAGGTACATGTTAATTCTTCAGACGTTCCTGGCTATCTTCTATCCAGTAAACAAACTTAGTTATTATTTGAGTATTTAACTCAGCCAAGTTCTCAACAATAATAACTAAATGACTGGATTGCATATTGCTTTGGGAACAGCTGTTAACTGAGTGACTGCACGGAGAGATCACAGTAAAACACCCTCACAACTGTTTTGGAATTTTTGACTTTTTCTTTGGGGTTGTGTACTGTTTGTTTTCTCCTACCCATTACAATATTGAGCAAGGGGAAGGGGAAAAGTGATTCCTTATGTACAGCAGCATATGCAAATATAATTTCAGCAGACTAATTACTTTTCAGTTAAGCACTGTTCAACAAAAGTTACTTTCCTGAAGTCAAATACTTAAAATTAAAATTATATCTTGTACTTAAAGTGTGCATTACTACAAGATTGTGAATTTATCCTATGGCTCATTAACAAAATAATACTTAAAAATACTTGACTTTTGGTGAGGATCTGACAATGATGGAATAGTTAACAACAATAGTTAAAACAAATAAATTGTAGATAATAAACATGGAAAATCTACTTTTGGATTTTATACATCAGAGTGAACTTGGTACTCGGGTTTGCAACATGCAAATGTTGTGCCATCAGTTGCTTTAAAAGTACGGTTTCCTTAGTGTGAGCAGTCATGGCAATGGAGAAAGGCTGTATGAATATATAGTTTCCCTCCCTTAAGTGGGGAATACATAAGTGGACGCTGTCTTTTTACTGAGGTAAGGAGAATTAGACACAGAAAACAAAACAACCATAGCAGTAAAACCCTACACTGTATCTGCACATTGGCACTCTTCTCTCTTGGACCTTTTTGTTCAGTTCTGAACGAGCTTTGGTGCCCTCCTTCCCCAGAATTCTTTTATGCTTTCTGTTGACTCTGTATTGCAGTTTGATGAGCTCACACTTCTTAAGTATTTCCGTATCAGAAAACAAGAGCAAAGCTGAAACAAAGTGAGTCATCTATTTTAGTCTTCGCTTTCATTGCATGAGATAATACGGAGGTGTTAATTACAAGACTTCACTGAGACTTGACTAATAAGAGTGTGCAAACAAATGTATGTCAAACTCAGCTACAGAAAGCTTCTTCTAATAAGGTAAAACTAGCAATTAGAGCTGACAATGAAGTCATACTTTCCTTGAATATTCATTTATGAAGTCATTGTTTGTAGGCTTGCTTCTGTTTTCTTCAAGGAAACTAATGGGAACTCCTAGTCATTCATTAAAAATGACTTAAATATCATTTGGTGAGCAAGCACACTGGATTAATTCTCCTTTGTACTAATCCACTGACCCTTTGCATCAAAGGCAGAGAAGTAATGTTCTCTAAGATTCCCCAATCTGTGACCTTGACATAATGGGAACAAATTGAATTCCCAGAAGAAGAAAAATGACACTGACCATATAAAATCACTAACCGCGTGTCTGAAACACCATTCATTTCATTTAAATTCTACAGCAGGACTCCTTAGGTTACAAGAAGAAAGAATATGATTAGCAGACTAAACTTAGTTCTGTCACTTGGTCTATGGCTTTTTTCCCCCTTCTTCACAAAGCAGTTTTGACATGCTTCTTTAAGCACACAGACTTTGCGTTCCCATGCTGGATGAAAGCATACCAGGAGGAAGGAGGCTGCACATTCAAATCTATTTATGTGCTTGGATCTCAAAATAAAAACAATTGCAGGCTCAAACTCAGCCACGCTGTCTAATCCGATATCCATGGATTAATTGTAACACTAAAAAAAATTTAATGATTATTCCCAAATCTATTAACAAAAGATCATTTCATTTTTCTTTTTCTTATGGTATGTCTAGTGGAAACTAGAAAACACAACCTGGAAAATCATTCACAAGAAAATATTTCACATGTAATTGACAAACCAAGGACAGGGATTTACTTTAAATTGTGAGAAAGAAAAATAATTATTCTGTTTAGAAAGATCCTTTCTTTGGTCACCAATATCCATTTTCTCTCTAGGTTATAATGTAAAACTATTTCCAGCTTTAACATCTGGTGTGTATACACTGCTGCAGAGCATTTCTGAAATTGTGCCGAATACAATGCTGCTCTAGAGTATTTTTCTTCACTGTGATATCTGTCTGAGTAATAGTTTGGATTTATACCACTTTATCTATTCCCAAATTTGCTTTTATTTATTTATTTGTTTTAATAACTAGACATCTACTGAAATCTGTGGGGATATCTGTACCAATATCTGTATCAATATCTTTACACGCTGACACACTCTATCAGTTTCTAATACTTTGGTTCAACTCCTATCTTTTTCCACAAATTCAATTTTTATGCTGGCCTACTGATCTGAAAAGGAGAAGAAGAAGAGGATAAAACTGTGACAACAGCATGCTCTCACTTTTGCTTCCATTTGTGTGTTGGCTCCAGTGGTAACAATAGACAGAGCTGACAAGCATAAATCTGTAAGGCTGATGCAGAGACATGGTGATAAATTGGAGTGGCTTTTATTCTACTAGAGTCTGAAGAATGGGAAAACTAAAATTTTTGTAGCTAATCCTGCCGTTTTAACTCAAAATACGTCTACAGAAAAGGAGACTTTATAACACCTCTGTTACTTTCACAGACAATGTCACACTGACAGGAAAACTTTGTTTAACTTTGAATTTCCTTATCCTTATGGTAAATCATAAAATCATGGAATGGCTTGGGTTGGAAGAGACCTCAAGGATCATCAGGTTCCACCCCCTCTGTTGCAAGCAGGATTGTCAGCCACTAGATAAAGATGCCCAAGGTGCCATGCAACTTGGCCTTAAACACTTCCAGGGAGAGGCCATCTCTGGGCAACCTGTTCCAGCACCTCATCACTCTCTCAGTAAAAAACCTCCCCCTGACATGTAATCTAAATCTTCCCTCCTTTAGTTTAAAACCATTCCCTCTTGTCCTATCACTATCTACCAATGTAAAAAGTTGATTTTCCTCTTGCTTATAAGCTCCCTTCAAGTACTGGAAGCCATAACAAGGCCACCCTGCAGCCCTCTCCAGAATGAACAAGCCCAGCTCCTTCAGCTTGTATTCATAGGAGAGCTAGTCCAGCCCTCTTGTCATCTTTGTGGCCCTCCTCTGGACCCTCTCCAACAACTCCACATTTTTCTTGCACTGGGGGCCCCAGACCTGGATGCAGTACTCCAGATGGGGCCTCACAAGGGCAGAGGAGAGAGTGACAATCACCTTCATCACCCTACTTGCCACCTCTCTTCTGATGCAGCCCAGGATACTGTGGCTGCAAGCACACACTGCTGCCTCATGTTTAATTTTTCGCCTACTATGACCCTTAAGTCCTTCTCAACAGGGTTACTCTCAAGGAGTTCTTCTCCCAGTCTGTATACATATCTGGGATTACCTCACCCCAAACCTTGCAAAGTGCAAAACCTTGCACTTTGCTCTGTTGTACCTCATCAGGTTCACACGGACCCACCCTTCAAGCTTATCAAGACCCCCCTGGATGGCATCCCTTCCTTCTGCTGAATCAACAGCTTGGTGTCATCAGCAAACTTGCTGAAGGTGCACTCGGTCCATCATCAATGTCGTTGATAAAGATATTAAAGGGTACTGGACTCCAGACAGACACCTGGCGGACACCGCTCCTTACCAGCCTCCACCTGGACATAGATTCATTGACCACATCCCTCTGGCTGCAACCTTCCAAACAACTCCTTATCCACCAAATAGTCCACCCTTCAAATCCATATCTCTCCAAATTAGAGATAAGGATGTGGCAGGGGAGCATTTCAAGCAAATGTACCTGAAAATAGATAGAAATTAAGTCAGTAAATTCAAGATGAGGTCTGCAGCTAATAGACTTCATTAGATCAGTATGGTTGGAACATCAGCAATTTATTCATTTTTAAATAATTTATTTGCATATGAGATTATGAGAAGCTTTGTAATAATAACATTCTTCAAACACTGTTCAAAGTGCATATCATTTGATTACATCTGTAACAAGCAGTGGATGCAGTGTTTTATGTATGCATGTTTTGTTCATAAGTTTGTGACTTGTTACAGGTACTGCCAACACATCATTTCAGCTACACAAAATTCACCATACGCCTACTTAAAAGCAAACAATTTTAAAGGAAACAAAATCAAAAGGAAAGCCTTTTTTTCAGTGAAAGAAAAATTTATAAGAAGTGTTTTTGTTAATTACTTCTTGCAGCAGGTATTGGCTGCCAAGGTAATGCATTACTATATCATTTGGAAAAAACTACAGTTGTAATTAGATGAGCAAATAAATGTTCATTTCAATTTATTAATATAGCTGCAGGCCTTGTTGCAATTTGTCTCATTTCTGAGACCAAGGCATCACAGGCTGGAAATGATTGTGGCAAAGTAACTGGCTTTAATAATGGATTCAGGAAGTGAATTATTCATGCAGAGGGGAGCAAGCCTTGATACTTTCCACTCCTTTAATTAACTGTGAGATTCTGACGAGCCCTATGGTGTGTTTAAGCTTTCCAAGTTTATCTCCCCTGGAAATGTGAATTTTCTTGTAACCACACACACACATACACACACACACAAATCTGTTTATCAACAGCTTAATCCAGAAAATGCAATCCTGACAAAATAACTGCTCTGTCATTGTTATTTTCTAATCCTCACATTTGTGTTCTGTCATGGAAGCACCATTTCTATAAGTTGTGTTTACAATCTCAGCCCTAAATTAACTCAGCTCTCCTCTGTAAAATTTATGCAGCCTGCAAATTCTGGAAAAGGTTACCTTATATTTGGTATCCAATGCTCTTTTCCTAACAGGATNTTCCCTTCCCTTCCCTTCCCTTCCCTTCCCTTCCCTTCCCATCATTTGTAAACCAATCCTGATTCCCACAAAATATCTTTTATGCATCTGTACTGAATAGTTTATGCAAACAAATATTAGTCCATGGCTTGTTTGCAAACTGCTGACTTAAAGTGTTTGTTGTTCAAGGCAGATGACTGATAAGAGAGTTAACACTTTATTGATTTAGTGTTCTGATAATGTTTAAATTTTAAAGATACCACAGCTGACTTCGACTTTATTTATGGGGAGCTCTTTGGGTTGTTAGGGGGAGAGGAAGCATGAGTAGCTTAGATAAAAATATAGCAAGCATAAAAATAAACATATGAAGTATAGGATCATAGTAAGTATGGCTTTGAGAAGAAAGAAAAATAAATAAATAACCACAGAAATAAGTCTTAAAGTATTTTTAGGAGAAAAAAAAAAACAACAAAAGAGCATGCTGATATATTCAGGTAATGATATGTCTCCTATAGATTTACAAGTAAATTTCTTATATTCTCTGAAATACTAAAATAATCACAAGCTTTCTCTAGACAATATATATATGTATTATTCAATGAATCACAACAAAATATTGAGTCATCTATACCAGTGAGATGAACATTCGCTATATAAATACAAGAACACAACAATCCCATACCTAACATTTTTTCTCACACTATAAAACATTTTACAAAAACATACCTTAACTAGCTCCCTTTCTGTAAAGAGAATCGAAGAAAGATAAGCCAGAAACTTTTGCTGGTTAGAGAATGATGCCAAAGACTGAAACCTGACATCCACATTCTGCTGCCTTTGAAAGAAGGCTATCACTCCAGGTTCAACATCCTGCTACCTCATTGGCACGCCTCAAGGAAAAAGAATAGACTCAACTATTCATAATTTCCATCTTCCCAGGAGGTATATGTGAGTTATATTTTCTTGATGCATAAGAAAGTGGTGATAATTTTCAGTGACATCTTCAGCACATTCCTTTTGGGAGGCATAGTAGACTGCTATCTCAATGAAATGTTTTTAAGGAGAAAGATGATTCTGCATGTTTCTGATGAGGAATTGCAATGTAATACCAATTCTGAATTTTGAGTGTTGGAAGGAGAAGGAATTTACAAAGAATGGGTTTCCTGGCATTAAGGCCATAAACCCACACTGGGTGAAAGCGAGCTCCATTTAGTGTTTATATGAAACATCAAAGCATGTAACTTATTACATGCTAGTGAATTACTAATTGAATTGACACTACACCATTGTTTTGTATACATCATAGCAAGTAATTGCTTACTTTTCTAACACACACACAAATTGCAGTATTTCCTTCTTCTACATAAAACCAGAGATATGTGGTACACAGTTCACTTGCTGGTCAATGCCATATACTAAATCTAGACTTGAACTTCATGACTGTGCAGTCATTTTTAGTAAATGCTTAGAGACATAACTGGATTACAGGCCAAAATCTTACATACTGGGAGTTTTTGACCATTCAAAGTGTTATCAAAACATAAATATACATCGTTGGCTGAACTCTCTGCCACACCAGCCTTCGTCAGCATACAGAGATTTGATCCGAGTCTGTGGTTCTTGCTGAGATGTGCATTGCATCATTGTCAATTTTCAGCTTGTTACATTAATCAAAACCTATCCCGTTTATTAAACTGCTTCCTGCAGCTCAGGTATTTGAAATTCAGAATGCCAGCAAGCAGCTACCAGGCACCATGAAGGAAAGAGGTGGGGTAGATTTGAGTAATGTACAAATTGAATTTCAAGTAACTGAGCAGCCTCTTTATCTCTTAGTGACACAACCAGTGATTGTAACAGAGCCACAGTTCAATCATTGAGTAGTTATTATAGCCTTTCCCAGCAGTTCTTCCGGAACTACTGATGAGTGTGACCTTTGCAAAAATGCACAAAGCCTTGATTTCTGCATGGTTAACCTTTACAAGCTGGAACCCTCCCGTGGAACCTAACCACAAGGGAGGGATGCATTGGAATAAAAACACCCTCACATACATTTCGTGAAAGAAAAAAATTTTTTAAAAAGAGAGAGAGAGGGAGAGAAAACAGAGAGAGGAGAGAGAGAAGAGAGAGAAAAAAAAAAAGACCTAGGGTAGAGGCATTTTAAAGTATTTCAAATCTTCGGTTACTTACATCTGTATTTTNCCTTCCCTTCCCTTTCTTCCTGTCTCTCCCTCTCTTTTCATTCTTTCCATGTCTGTGGGCCCAGTTAGTTATATATACACATAACAATTTCTTGGATCTGACTCCAAAGCAGGAAGAAATTAGAAAGAGTATATCTCAGGAAAGATTAATTAAAACATACAAAGTAATTGAGCTGCTCCTCTTCATATACTAGATAAAACTTTTGTTTAAAAAATTGTTGGTTTTTAACTGCTTAATGAGCTACAAAAGACATTTTTAAGCCTGTATTTGTTGTAGCATCAAACAAGCATTCTAAACTCATACCAAATGTAAGCGCTGCAATTATTTCTATGGGACTTGGTATGTTATTTATGTGGGTTTACCAATGTGCTTTAATTGTTTCCTGCTGAGGATCACAGATTGTAGTTTCTTAATGGAAAATGCATATTAAAAAAAAAAAAAAAAGCCTTCTAAAAAAGAAAAGCCTTCAGAATTTTTTATTTACAAGTTTCCTAATTTTTGTTATTATGTGTAGAATTGAACAAGAGAAAAACGCTTCGGAGATGCTTTCTGCTGAGACATAAATCAATGGTTTTGTTGCAGGCACATTAGTGACGTGCTTAGATAATTGATTGCCCCTTACCTGACAGATCTACATTGCTATTACCTGTTACTAAGCAAGTAAAAAATGTAGTGCACATGAACATTTATTGAGCAGTTTTTGTATTGCAGTGATAGGCCGCTTTTGACTTTCAGCATTTTTGAACTAAGGAAAGAATCTGGGGGAGGTCTTATTCTGCACTTCTTTGTAGAAATTGAATCACTATTTCTATAAATCAAATACCATGTTAAAAGCTCTGTGAAGTAAACAATGTATGTGAATTAGCTGCACAACCTTAGTCAATATAAATCAAAGTGGCTTTATGAAGGTATTGATGTTTTCAACTTTTGCGAAGGTTGAATACATTTAGGCATTTACCCCCAGGGAGACTTTTGATCCATATGAATCTATTCACTTTGAAAACAGATCACGGTCATGGCAGCAAACAGTCTTCTATACACCAGACTAAATGTGGTCCTTGTTTTAACCGTAGTAACTGCTGGATCTGTAGCAATATGAGTGCTGTTTTTGACAGAAAAATAAGGGTGTTAAGTATTCGATTGCAGTGTACAGGTTATATTTTAAATCATTTTTTCCATTTTTTTAAATTTTTTTCTTAGTTTTAGGTAAAGTGAGCTGCGATAGAGTGCAAATATAATAACATTTTCACGTATTCCATACAAAAGAGAGAGGTGATTGTGATAATAGATATGTTATCTATTGTTTTCTTTACTAGATTAGATTAATGCCTCCTGTAAATTGTAAAACTGTGTTTTAAAATTGATAAATTGCATTCTGTTTTTCTGTAAATGTTCTTCAGGATGTGCCAAATCTGCTCTGGACTGCTGTGTGTAAATCTTTATTAACTTCAGTGAAGCCTTCCTGTTTGCTTTAACATATCTACTTGACATTGATACTGATGTGCCAGATAGAGTGGGATGTTGTTATCCTGGAAGCAGCACACATTGAAGGTGGTATTTATTTCTACATAACAAACGACTATGAGAAAAATACCTTATTTCTGTTTGAATAAGATTATGACAACAGCCAGGCTTTAGAGCAGGCATGCCCAACCCATGTGCCACCAGTACAGCCCATAATGCAGGCACCCCGTGCGCCACACCATCGTGCCAATGGCTCTTCCCTGCCCAGCAGCCTGACCCAGGCCCAGATGTGCACCCACTGCTCAGCAGCCACCACACACTGGTGTGCGACTGGCACTGTCTTGAGCTGAAATCAAGGCAGGGTGCAGCGCAGTGCTAACTCAAGTTATGCCAAATAATTGTATGCCTTCTGATATACCGCCTAAACACAGACCTGTAAACAGCAAAAAAATATGCAGCCCTTGCTTTTCATTTTGATAAAGGAACTTGAGAACTGGTTTCAAGATTGCTGAGAAAATCATCATTTGTTTTCATATTTGTGACTTCGTTTTCAATCAACATAAATACAATACCGGGAAAATTTCAAATGGGATGTATAGAGTTGCAATCAGATATTCGACTCAAAGAAAAAGTTGATCATTAGGCTTCTGTAAGATCTATCTTACCAGAGAAAAATGTCCCCTCACTTCACAATCATGTCTATTTTCATGTCATTGCTTTTTGGCAGTATGTGCATTTGTGAACAACTGACTTGAAAGGATAATGTACAGGAGGAGTAAATTGGGTGGTGACGCACTGGAACAGGTTGCCCAAGGAGGTTGTGGCTGCCCCATCCCTGGAGGCATTCAAGGCCAGGCTGGATGTGGCTCTGGGCAGCCTGGTCTGGTGGTTGGCGACCCTGCACATAGCAGGGGGGTTGAAACTAGATGATCGTTGTGGTTCTTTTCAACCCAGGCCATTCTGTGATTCTATGATTCATCATAAATCTCTGATGAACATGTTGGGAACTCACTAAGAACTGCAGCCACTGCCACTGAACCAGCGTGATGCATTCATTTCACAGAAAGGACAAATATACCACTAGTTTTATGGTTTTGTTGCTCTTTTTATGTTTTAATAAAAACATTTTAAAAATAACTTTAGCTACTTATATGCATTAGCTACGCTATATATTTTATATGCGGCCCAAGATAATTACTCTTCACTCAATGTGGCCCAGGCAAGCCAAAGTGTTGGACACCCAAGCTTTACAGGATTAGCTCCAGAACAAGGAACCTCATGACTGCAACCATACAGCAAGATGGAAATATTATGGAAAGCCTTTTCTGATAAAGAAAGCTTTTGGCTCAAACATAAAAACAAATCAACAAAAAATCCACCACCAGCCAACCAACCAACCAACCAATAACCTGTTTTGTTGCAAGTCCTCACCCGACATTTTTAAACCTTCTTCTCTCTCTGCACTCCTTTGTAGAAGCAGATATTGCGGGATTCTTGGGCTTGAAGTGCAACGCACTGCCAGTACATCAGAGTACATGAAAGCAAGCCTCCTTTGAATCACTTTGCCTTTTCCTCCAATAATCTAAACATATATAAATATTTCTTCAAGCCCATCGTGCTTAATAAATGTCAGGTTGCCTCTGAGGGTGCTTGCAAGAGACAACTACATATTAAAGGAAGCACACACCAAATGAAAAACAAAACTAGCCTGCAGTTGGAAGATATAGATCTTATAAGGCACAGATGAAGAAGGAGTTGTAAATTAAAATGTCCTCCACAATGCTTTTTTTGTAGTCCTCTCCTTCTCTAAAGAATAGTGCAGCATTCAAGTGTGAGAGCGTTTCTCTCAAACATGTGTAAATCACGCCTTTAGCCGTGCCGGCTGCCGCAGAACCATGGCGGTGGGGGAGGGGAGAACTAAATACTGGTCAGGCAGTGTGTTAATGAAACATTTACACAAGCAGTTTATGTGGTAGTAATGAAAAAGGCCTCTTTCATCCCATCCTTTCATTACTTAGCACAATCTTTAAGAGGATTAAGCTTTAAAAAAAAAAAAAAAAAAAAAAAGCTGTGAGTGGGGGGAGGTGGGTAGAATGTGCTTATCAGTTGATTCTCAGGATCGGTGGTGCTGAGTTCTTAATAGATTGCCCCTGGATTTGAGATTACTGCAGCGCAAACTCTTTCAGGCGTCGCTGCAGAACAGAAAGCAGTTTATTTTAGCAGCATTCTCACCCTGGGATGAAGAGAGCTATTGACTTTGTGATTAAATGACACAGGACTGATCCCTTCTGCGGCTTCATCTTTCCCTTAAGGAAGGGACTACATATTTACAGTGATTTATTTAAGGTGGATGATGCAGATTGCAACGAGACATGCACTAATTCCTCAACTGACAGGACTAAAAACTGCTGACGCTTTGATTTTAGGAACACGAGAAGGTGATTCACTGAGGAAAACACTGCACATGAGGGTTCAGTTCCACAGGTAATAATATATTCTGGAGGAGACCCACTGCAACTCCTTGCCCAAAGATGAACGTTTTTGGTCTGTGTGTATGGAGAGTCGTTCAGTGTAGGGGCATGCTGTGCTGTGTGCATGCCTTTCCCCACCTCCTGCAGCCCGTGTGCCTCACACTGTGCTGTGCCCAGCTCTGTACTCGTGGCCATTGGCCATTGCTCCTTGGGCTGTTTTGTCACAGAAGTCAGGCATGCTTGTAAATAAATCTGTGAGGATGTCTCTGATCCAAATCAGAAAATGTGAGCTTAGCCCATTCATCTACTTTAACGATGAGAGGGTCGACCTGAAGCTGGCCCAGGCTGCCAAACCCCCTGGTCAGCCTCAGCCCACCTTGGCTGTGGCAATGGCCATGGCCACAGGTCGTGGTGTTTAGTGGGAAGGGAGGCTATCTGCTGGCTCCTTCTGTGTAACATAGCCAGGGCAAAGAGAGAAGGTCTGGGCAGTCCTGATCAACCTCTGTTGGAGGGAGACACACCTATGTTTGGAGGTACTGAGTAAGTCTTTTTTTCTGTAGGTCTCAGCACCAGTGCAGGCTTCCCAGCACTAGCGCCCTGTTTGGAAACTCTTCTCTAGTTGGCTAAAGAAAGTAAATCAATGAAAGGAAAATAGCCTAAACTTGCAGATTCAATGTTTATGAAATTCATTTCTTATATAGTAGTATAGCATTTCTTATAGCATGTTATTTCTTATAGTAGTATAATGTCATTTTCAATTAGAGATTTAATTTTCCATCAGGTGTGAGGAACTACAACAGAAGAAGATAATCAGCTATTAATGTTTGATTGCCTGGCATGTATCATGACATGTGAAAAAAGAATACTGGATTACATGAGAGGAAGTAAACATTTCTATTCATATTTCCACTCTCAAGGGAAATTAAATGTTTTATTTTCTCTATAACTGCTAATGACATTGTATGGGAGTAGTTCTCAACAACAATGAAGCAAATTACAATTAATGATCTATTTAATCTAGTGATTAAATAAGTTTTCCGGTAGACTTAAGAACATGGCAAAGGACTCCCCGCATCTGGAAATACCAAATGGTGTAAATATAAATAATAAATGTACTTTATAATTCATTAACTGTCTGCCCGTTGCTGATAGGTTTGGAAGCTGTTTGGACAGATCATCTGAAACAGGTCTAAAATGGCACTCTCTTGCCTTTGAGTTCTCTTACTTTAGAGTTTCTATGCTTTTGTTTCTTGACAGAAAGGAATCAAAATGAGGTGTTTGGGCAGGGAAGTAGGATAGAGTAATGAACTCTGAAACCTTTCCAGCTGTCATTTTTCTATTCATCTTTTGACTTGGAGATATTTATTTATTGAGCTTTTCAGTCTGAATGGAGCTTTTAACTAAGAGCAAACATTTCACAACTGAGAACTGCTCAAGTTAATTATTTTGCAGCATTGAGTATTTTCTTTTTATTCCATAAAGAAGTCTATTATTAACAGAATATTAAAGTAGCATAGCTAAGCATTCAGTTGTCAGAATACACAAACCTAGCACCGTATCCAGAACATTTTCGCTTCAATACACTTTAATTACGTAATTATTCTTCTGAATTGCTGGAGTTTGTTTTTTTTTCTACAGTCTGCATATAACATATAGTAAGATCCTTCCCCAGTATTTTATAGTCCATTTCTTTCAATATGACAGCAGTTTTGTATATTTCACTAAGTTTGTTTTCAGATAGCATGCTCTGATTTGGTGTTTAAAGAAATTTAGATACATTTCTATGACACACAATGTAGTAGTTCTTGCCACAGACATTCCAGAAAGATGGATTAGGACATAGCAAGAAACATAACATCCCTGGAAAATGTTGGTATATATGCATGTTAGTGTGCATGCATGCACTTATGTTAATGTCTATGTGTATGTGCATGTGTAGTGCATGCAGAGACACACACATTCATGGCATTCTTAAAACAAAGAAAACCTAAAAAACAGGTTTTACTGAAAGTAAAATCATCAGTGTCACCTGATTCAAAGTGAACATTTATAGACTTATTTTCTATTTAATCTAATAAAAGTGACATTTTTAAACTTGTACTTAAAATATTATTTAAAATCCATTTTAAAGAAAGTTTTAGAGATGCAGACTGCTGAGCAATCTTACATCATAGTCTCCAGGAAGTGAGCAGCTCCATTCTCTTCATATCTTGCTCTTTCTTTTCCTGGCTTTGTACATGAACAAGTTTTATTCAATATATCTTCAGAAAACTGACCCAGATAATGAATCATTAGCTAAATTAGCTTATTGAGAGGTGTATGAGAGAATTCAGGATTGCACCACCAGATGCAAGGAAGTGAAAGAGAATTGAAAAGAAGTGGAGTGGGGAGGTGAGACCTGTTGCTTGCAGTGATGAGAGAATTTTATATTAACCCATAGAGACTACAGTACTGAAAATAGAATGTTTGAAGCACGTCATGCCAAATGGTCTCTTTTTAAATATTTCCATTAAAATTAATAATTAAGGAGCTTAATTAGTTGCTATTCATAAATAAATGTACAAAGAATCTGTGTCCTTTGAGTGTTTCCTATACACAACTTCCAAGCAGAATTTTGTTCGGCAGCTTTATTGTACCAGACAGCTGTGATATTTGAAAACACCACATATCTGTGTAAAATAGTAGCCCTGCAAAAATTCATGCATTTGATTTGCTTTGTGTGATGCCTGGTTTTGAGTCAGTTCAATCTCCATCCTTGGAAGCTTTCAGATCCTGATGGGAGAAAGTCCTGAGTACCATGGTCTGCCCTTAGACCTAATCCTGCGGTGAGCAGCACATTCAATCAGAGACCTCCTAGGGTCTTTCCCAACCTGAATTATCCTATGATCCTGATCTGTCTCATATGATTTGAATCATAAATCACAAAATATAAGTCTTTTTTAAGATTGGCTCACGAATGTTCAGGGACAGCAGTAAATATTCTAAAAAGGAAATTGCATGTGACCCCATAATCAAGCACCATGTATAAGTATCAAAAGGCAATAATGGAATAATGGAATACTGGAAATGTGACTGTTAGTGATGGAACAAAAGCAAAAAATGGTCAAACAAACACAGTGTGAAAAGGCAAAATCCATGCTAGGCAAAATTCAGAGAGCAATAAAGTAAGAAACATGTTTGGTAGGAGCTCTCGATTATATGTTGTAAACTGGCTCAGTTCCCATAAACAAGGGCAGAAATCATCAGTGTGAAATTGTCAGCAGACCATGGAAGAAAATGGGATCAATCTACTTTGCTGCTCCAAATGCAGATCAGGTGAAAGCAAGAAAGAGAACAAAGATTATTTCATGTGGCTGGACCTATGCCCACGGAAAGATACAGATGTAAATAGAATAGAAAACCAAAGTTGTTCAAACGTAAAGTCTAATAGGGCAATTTAGAAAGAAATTCAAGAAATTCAAAATAAAAGATTTGGGAAGCATACACCACACAGTCACCATCTCAAGAAGAAATAAAGTTAATAAAGAAATGTGGATTTTAAATTCATCTCCAAAACAGCTCAGAAAGAACTGTGAAATAAATTTCCCATCGTCATCACAGCACAAATAAAGAGTACATTAGCTTGGGATTGCGGCTGTTTGTATCTTAACTGGATTAGACTAATTTGGGTCCTCTGGCAAAGACACAGCAGTAAACTTGCTATGCAGTTTACACGTGCCTTTTATGTAAACAAGGACAATACACTTTGTATTTCTAATCCTATCTCATTCACTTCCCCAAACTCAAGTAACAGATGTTGTAATACGATCATGTCCCTTTACTGTGCGGTGGAAATGCACAGCAGCCCTATATCTCCCACTCTCTCTCTGTAAAGGTGCAGGCAATGTGCCTTAAATAAAAATTTCTCACACCGTGCTTAAAAATGGACAGTGTTCAAGAGGCCCTCAAGTAAACACAGCTAAGCTTTAGAAAATAAAAAAAAAAAAAAAAAAAACAAAAAACTGAGGCATTCTCTTATCATTACAATTAGTATTTCAAGGCCAAAAGTTCCCAACTTCGGATCTGGTTCACTCCTGGCATCATAGATGTCGCACTTTATACTAAGAGTTGGCACAGAAAGGGATCCCTTTTGCTATCATATTATTCCTTCTGAACATTTTGGATACAAATGGCAAACACTTAATTCACCATGACGTTAAAAATCTGTGACTAGGACAAAAAGAGGAGAGCATACTGGATGTGAAGCCTTTTTTCACCATTTTTTTTCTTATATCCTTTCTCAAAACATCTCTGTGAACTTAATTTTTTCACAACTAAAACTAGCATAGAGTGATACTTTTCTTCTTCGAGCATCTTATCCTGAATTAGGATTCTCCTTTCCTTTTGTTCACTGATCTTCACCAACAGTGGATTACAATAGATTTGTTGTGCTGAGTAATAACAAGGAATATGCATAGCTGACTTGATTTATGCAGACATGAAGAAGAAGATTGTTAACTTCTCCGTAACTTATTTTCCTTGTTGGTAAAATGTTTCTGGAGGAGTTCATTTGTTATCGTTTGTGCAATACTTTAAGATTTCTGGATGGCTAGAACTGCATAAATATACAAGGACTGTTCCAGAATTAATGCCTCCTGTTTTATTATGTTGGCCCACAGTGCCAGAGGCAGATGTTGTGGTATGACAGCAAAGGATGAACCTTCACAGCAATATCCCACTTTGTTTTGTTGGATATTCATGCAACAGATGGCAGAAGAGAGGCAGCCTGGCAAAATGGCATCTGTCATGGAAGTGCGGATGAAGCAAAGGTGTGGAACTGAATTTCTCCACGTGGAAAAAAATAGCACCCATTCACATTCATGGATGCTTGCTTATGGAGACCAAACAGTGGATGTGAGCACTGGGTGGTGCGTTTCAGCTGTGGTGACAGCGACAGTGGTCACCTCTGCTCTTGCAGATTTGTACAAGAGCAATATGCAGGCCCTTGCTCATTGCTGGCAAAAATGTACAATTAATGCTGGTGATGATGTTGAAAAATAGTGTTTTATAGATGAATATTTGCTCTATCAAACAGTGTTAATGTGCTCTTTATCTGTCGTAGTTTCCATGGAAATAAATAGGAGACTTACTTTCAGAGTTATCTATGAATGAATGATATGTATGTGTGTGTATGTATGCAGATGTCCTCTTTTGTCCTAAACAATGCTTATAAAAAAATTCCCTGTTTGGTGTAGATAATGAATTTTTCTCTACTGAAAACCATCCTTAACTCCTTTTTTTTTTTTTCTTTTTTTTTTCNTTAAATATCTTTTTAACTCCATACCCCTAGAATATTTCACCTCGTGTTTTTGGCAGTGAATTAGGAAATAGCTTCCCCCTGCTTTCCCAACATAGAGTCATAGAATCATAGAATTGCTCAGGTTGGAGAAGACTTTAAAGATCATGAAGTCCAACCACAACCTAACCAAACTACCCTAACTCTAACAACCCTTCACTAAATCATTCCCTGAGCACCACATCCCATCTTCTGGACTTCTTGAGCCTATAAGTCTCCTTTCTTGGTCTTGCTAGTATGGCCTTACTGAACCAAAAGCATAAGAGTTTGACAATCACAACTGTTTTCCACATAGCACAACCTTCTGTATTTCTTGGCTGTGTTACCTTGATACAGTCATACAGTAATGAATTGTCATACTTCACGCCGAACATTGTTAATGTACTAGTATTTCACACCAAACTTTACCTCATAATTTCTTAAGAAAACTGATGGGCTGAGAACACAAAATAAAATTGTTGGAATTTAAAATACCAGTGATTATCTGTTGTTATGTTAAATATAGGAAAGCTTCTTGCCACAGAGTTATTTTCAGTACAATTGTAAACACTGTACCAAAATAAAGGCAAACTGGAAAATAAAAGAAGGTCTGTATTCTTGAGTCACGGATGTCTGTTCTTGTGTGTTGGGAGGCACTGATACATGAGTGTTACGAGTGTTACAGAAATGTCTTTGTTAAAGTATAAATTACAGCCTGTAACATCCAGTAATAACACAGAAGTGCTTCCAAGTTTCTTATTCCTTTGAAAAATAAGAAAATTCTCTCAGCTTCAACACAGAAATTTATTTGGGAAAGAAAAGAGTAAAAATCCTAGTAAACTGATGCATCATGCTTTCAAATACTGCCAATAAAGGAGAGCAAAGAAACACCACAGATAAGGGCTATAAGGATAAATTTTTAGATATTCTGAAATTCATTTCAGAATTATTTTCTTTAATTTTCTGATCTTCAAAATTCCCTAAGCACTCAAACCCCGTAGAAAAATACTGCTTGTATGTGTACTAATTGGATTCGTTATGAGAATGCTACTATTCCCCAGAAACAAGCCATAAGGCAATCCTTTAGTCTGTGCTGCATTTTATACAATTCAGAAAATCAATAGTAATGGTCAAAAGCAGTGACGCAAATAGGTGAATAATACCACATCCACGTATTTTCTAGAAAGTGGAAACATGAAGCGTAAAGAGAAACACAAAAATTTGTCTGCAATGGTATCTGCTCTAGGATAAATGGCAAGATATAAAATAGCAGCCATAAAAGCAACGAATCATCTAACTCTACAGGAATTTACCAGCATTGCGTGCCTGATAAGTGAATTCGGTGGTGTTGATCACCTGGGGTAGTTTCTACCAAAACATCAAACAGCTCATACGTTTAAAAGGATATTCTTAATGGAAATCTTCATCCCCTGGTAAATACAAAGAGAAATTTTTTCAAGGAATTAGAGAAGAATGCACAAACTGGTATCTGTTTCTCTTTCACGGGTTTATTTGGCCTCTGAAAGCTAATATAAAGTCTTTGAAAATGACAGAACTCTCATTTCAGTGGGATTTAGAATATATACTACAGGAAGTTTCATTGCATGGTTAAGGTACTTCTCCAGTTGAAGAAAGTACAGACTAGCTTCCATAGAATCACAGAATCATAGAATTGCTCAGGTTGGAAAAGACCTTAAAGATCATCAAGTCCAACCACAACCTGACCATACTACCCTAACTCTAACAGCCCTCCACTAAATCATGTCCCTGAGCACCACATCCAAACGGTTTTCAAACACATCCGGGATGGTGACTCAACCACCTCACTTGGGAGCCTATTCTGGTGCTTAACAATCCTTTCTGTAAAGAAGTTTTTCTTGATATCCAACCTAAACTTACCCTGGTGCAACTTGAAGCCTTTTCCCCTCTGAGCTCTGAACTAACAGTATGAAATTATATAGCTGTCAGAGTCTATGCATGCAACACAGTGCTAAAATATACACTTCTGATTTTATTATTGCTTACAATTTGTAAGTAAGTTTCTTTAAGAAAAACATTGTTTAGAATACTTTGTGATTTTATGTAGGACCAACATACAGCTTCAGAAGAACAACTAAAGCAATAGTTTAGAAGCTAACATTGTGATATTAATTCCCCCATCACTTTTCACTAGTAAAAGAAATAGAGTGAATCTAAGATATGCCATTTTCATAATGACTGAAGGTGACTTGGAGTCCAGGCTGGCTATGGATCTCCTTACTAATCGAACTGATTAAATAAGAATGATTTTGGTTTGCACACAAAGAAATATTGCTTCAGCCACATTTAAGGAACAAATGTATTTCTTCATTCATAAGCAGAACAGATTTTCAGAGAACCTATATCCTCACACAGACAGCTGAAAGTATAACAGTCACACTGTCAACAACAACATTGGAATTCCATCTGCTTTGGTAATGGTGGATAAAAATTTCCATGATGAAGTCTACATGTGTCAGGCAAGATCATACAAACTGATCAGAAAGATTCCTCTCTGACAAAAGCATACACCTTGAAGCTGCTAGGTATCCAACAGGTTACGCCATTGTGGGCACCAAAAAAGACAGCTGCAATGTCTTAAACACTGGAAGCCTAAGAAATAATAATTCTAAGCAAGGCAATAGGAGCACTACACATAGAAGGAAATCTTAGCAGCCTGGCAAACCTTCTATTTTTCCTCTTCCATGTAATATTTTTCAGACAAATATATATATTTTCTTTTTTTCTTTTTTCTTTTTTCTTTTTTTTTTTTCTTTGGGGAATGGATTTTTCGTTACTTTACTTTCTACTCCTTACACAACATACTGTAGCACTTGTCAAGCACTGTATCTCTTCAATCTTCTGCAAGCTTTAATTCCACTTCAAAAATAATTATTTGATTGAAGGCCTGGTTTCCCTAGGACCTACATTTTTCTGCAGAGGGTCACTGAGCCAGCCATGAACATTTCATGTACACATAAACACTTTTACAATTCTCTCTGTGAAACTACATCAACTTCTGTGTTTGCAATGACATTTGAGACAGCCTGGCTGGCAAAATTCCTGAACCAGTAATGAATGCCCTAAACATTACAGCCATTTCTGGAGTTCCATCTGAGTAGAAGGGCAGAAAATGAAGTTATTGCGATTGAAGTGTATAGGCAAAGTGTATAGGACCTTCATTTATTTATGCATAAATAAATGAAGTTGGTTTTCTCTGGTACCTTACATTTCTGCAACTTAGAAAAAAGAGAATCATATGATAGAACACATTGCTATATTATCAGAAAACAGACTTCTTATTTCATCATCATTATATCTATGTGGCATCATATTGATAATACTGATCCAACATGCAACAAGCTATCAGAAGCTCTGTGTCAGCTGATAACGGGATCACATCTCTGAGGACATTAGCACTACAGGGAGCTCACAAAAGTTTGTGAAACTTATGACTTCTATTTAAAAAAAACCCACATGCTGAAAACACTGATTATTGTCTAGGAGTGAAATTCATTTCTTGGCACAAGAAAATCACTCAAGGACCTCACATCCCTGTGATCCCAATTAGATCCTTAGAGGAGCAATGCAAAAGCAGTGCTAAAAGATGTCAGAAAGGTGATAGAGAAGCACTAAGCAGGAGAGGATTTATTTCCCTCTGAATATTACTGCTGGAGAGTAAGCTGGTCTGATGAAATTTTTTCTCCGAGGAGCTTGTACTGTTAGGCTTACACAAATGAATTCACATGAGCATGTATGCATGTGTACATTGTCAACGAAAGCCAAAATGTCACACATCTGTCACTGCAAGTTTAAATTAAAACCACAAACAGTAAGTAAAGAAAAAAATATATATCCCATTTAGAAATTGGCTCTAATCTCATGTAATAAAATAAAAGTAAAAATTATCACTGCCACCCTTTTCTTCTTAGCCCACACGAGCCTCTGGGAACTCCAAAATCATTATAAATTATATACCCTTAGGAAGAAAGGAATGACACATGAGAACTTTATGCAATAAATACAGTATGTAAATCAATGTATTAGACTATAACATAGCTGTAAGCTAATATAATCAGAAGAGTGATCTTCTTTTTCTTTTGATGAAGAATCTTGTAAAGTGAAAAAAAAAGGAAACTCAATGCTGAGAAAGCACCAGTGAAGAACAAGTGGCTCTCTGTGACATTCCATTTCTTCGCAGTTTAGAGATTAATGCACTCTTGTGTAGCTCATGCATTACTATTCCTAGCTATCCAGAAATGAAAAATCATATACTCAACTCATTCCTTGCTACATAAATGTTATACAAAGAGAATGGAAATTTGCACATAACTCTTCTTTTCTGTTAAAATATTCCAGACTTGATAATGTTAGGATGAGAAATACCTTAGTGTCTGTGTGCTTTCCTACCCAGGATCTGTGATACAGCTTGATATATTCTAATTGTAAAATGGGAAATGAGAGATTTAAATTATATTAAATGATGGAGAGGCCACACCAATTTTAAAAGTCATGGTAGATCTTTCCATATCCAAAATCACTAAGGGCAGAACTGTCCAGCTTATCAACAAGTGACAACTGAAGAACAACATAACGATGCCAGTAACATTTGAAGGTAACTGAAGATCAGAGACTTAAGCTATTACAAGGACATTTAATGCAAAGAGCTATTCAAACACATGCAGCAAATATTATGGTGCTAGTAAAGCCTGTGCATGCACATCTTGTTGAAGAATGATATTTTGGACGTATAATACAGTTCAGTTATGCCTCTCCTTGAAATGGAAAACTTTGTCCTGTCAGCAAAATAAGTGAAAGTTGAGCCTGACAGAGTAAGCTCTTCTAGAGACAAGATTGTCAATGACTAATTTGTTGATAGAATCAACAATGTAAACTGAATTTACTTTGAGTATTGAGGTCAGGAAGATAAAGTGATTCCATATTCAATAGTGTCAAGAAAGACACCTAAGGTCTCAAATATCCCTCTTTGCAGTGTTCTTCACTCCTTCTGTAATAGTTTCTATACCCTTAAAAGAAATTCCTGGTGTAAATTTATCGGAAAGCCAATACTGTCATGACATATGTTGTATTTCTTCAAGACAAAGCAGCTCCTCAGCTTTGTATGTTTGTGTTTAGTTTCTATGCGGTGAACTATTCAGGTATTATGCTGTCAGGTGAAATAAGAAAATCAGTTCTAATAGTTTCTAAAGCTGGGAGGGGAAAATCAATTGTGAACTTCCTAAGACTATCAGTTTTAGCATTAATTCAGAAAATAAGCCATTAGAAAGACATTTATTTATGTATGGAAAGTAAGCTTTCAGATACAAGTATTATCACACCGACCAAACTAAGAGATTTTAATCCATTATGAACTGAATGTTATTCAAGATAGTAGAAGTCATCCATGGGAAGCTTTTCCTCTGAGTTTCTTCTTTGAGGAAGATATCAGAAGCATAAGAATGGAAGAAAACAAGATACTAAAGTTAAAATTGAAGGCTAGGAGAAAGGGAAAAGCCAATTCCTCTTCAAAGTGCTGCATATATGCTAATAATATGAGTAAAGAGGACCAGGTTTCTCCCCTCTCTCTCTCCAGACTTAAAACCTACCATGCTACAAAGACTTTCAAAGATCTCTAGGAGGTTATTGAACTCAAATTTTACATTTTTGGAAATTAAAAATACCTTCCTGATTTTTTTTTTTTAAATAGAATATCCCAACTTAGTCTAAATCTTGAATCAGGCAGAAAGTAATCAAACTGTATCAAGAAGGGAGGGCTAGGAAATATACTAACTCTTATCCAAACTAAATTCATTTCATTGCTCTTAATATCAACCATAGAAATATATTAACATGTTAGTACTAGAAATCTGTTCCTCCCGTGCAATAATTTCTACCCCTGTAACAATGAAGATGACAGCTGGTGCTTACTAGACTGTGATTCCCACATTTCTCACCAGAGATCACCTCACAGTTTGCATTTGGCTAGTTCAACTAATCAAGTACAAAATGTGTATATTAAATTTGAACTTCTTGATTCAGTAGCAATTTTAAACCTGAGACTGCAAAACCGTGAGTGTGAGTATCGTGCTTTAGAATTATTTGCTTTAAGGGAGAAAACACATGGATGATATAGTATACATTCATGGTTCTAATCACTTCAAAATTGCATTTGATATAAATGATTTTCTAAGATATTTTAAGTTTGATCATTACCCATCTGTTGTTAATTGGGATTTGCCCACCCACATTTTTACTCCTCGATACACTGCTTCTCGTGACATGATAGAAATTACATTTTAACTTTAGATTTTCAAAAAGCCTCATATTTCATAATGATTTTTCACACTCAGAATTCATTAGTTCTGCTAGCTAGTGTGCCATACAATGGCATAATATTGAAGAAAGCAGATGTCAGACTTTTCAAATGGTTGTGTTAAACTAATGAAGGATTATGCCTAGAAGAGAGGCTTTTGTTTTGTACTTCCTGCACTTTTGAGTAATAAATATCTAAGAAGATTTTGACAATTTCATTAATGTTTTATAACAATGAAGAGAAACAAAACCATTTCACAAATTAAGAACACTTCTTACTTACCCAGCTGTAATTCATACTGTGAATGGATCAGAAAGAAATGTAAAGAAACTTAAGGAGAAGGAGAGAGAAGATTTATGATAGAATAAATAGTAAAAATAAGAACATGTTATTTCTCTTTGCCAAGGAACAACAGCCTGTCCTTTTGGAATACAATTTTTCATTTTCCTTTGGGAAAGCTGTCAATCTCTCAGGAACTTCAATGGTGTTTCCTGACAAGTTTCCCCATGATTTTACTAAACATCTGGCCTCTGTGGTATGCAATTATATTACTCTTTTCTCTTCACGCTGACCTCCAAGTTCAACTGCCTCTGACCTGAGCAGCAGGAGAGAGTAAGCAACTTCGTACTGCATGAAAAGAAAATCACTGAAGCTGGAAGTTGAATGTGAAGTCATTACTGGGGCAAATGGAAATACAAGAGAGTTGCTCAGCATACAACCTAGAAGGAAAACACCACACAGAATCTAAGCAGGGCCAACAGTGCTATTTATTTGTCAGTCTCTGAATGCATGGATGAGGGCAGAATGTCCTCATAACACCTTAACTCTTGATTTTTCTTGTGAAAGTAAGCTTGCACATGGTAGCAGAGCAGAAGAGTCACGGGCCTTGGAACAGGTCAAAGAATATAAGGCTAATTGAGGGCAGGTTGCTCAGATGATTATTTTTACATCTAAAATGATGGTGAAGAGCAGTTCATTTGCTTTGGCTCAAAAATATATGCCAGAGGCCTCATTCTGTCAGAGACGTGCACTTGTTAAATGCTCTAAGTGATTAGGACATTAACCCATATAACATCAGCAAGCATACTTCTGTACATACTTCAGTCCTCCTCAAGATAAACTACATCCAAACCATGTTAATCTTCCTCTGTGTAGAGGGAGTGGGAAACATGGGCCAATATTACAACTCACAGAAGAAGGAATGGTGCATTAGGGATGCATAACATCAGGTGCATGGAAAGGGCACATCATTGTAATACTGCCCCAAGGGTTAAAATTGGACAACCAGTGTCATCATTAATCTTGTAGAACTGTCTAATATGGTACAGCCATTTAGTCCAACAAAGCCCTCCTTAACAGCCAGAATACATATTTGATTTTGATCCAGTGACAAATGCCTTTTGATAGCTTTCTGGCAGGCCAGTAACTTGCTAGATTTTAGTATGTGTAGGAAAGCTGAACAGAAGTGTCATTACAAAGCGTTCCAAGTTTCAGATCATTTCTGATACGGCCCATAGGTTTTTATAAGACTTACTTGTAGAGAACAGTCTTTGGAGTCTACTGTGAGATGGGTAGCACCAATCTTAATTCATACTCCCGTTATACTATAAACAAATGAAGAATATGCAATCACTGAAGTTTCTTGTAGACAATTCATACGGTATTTAAAAATTAGTCTTATACTAAGTCTTTTACTCAGTGTGCTATTTGTGTAGCATTTAGAAACCAGGCATCAAGTGGGCACTGAAATCTCCCCAGCTTTTGAATAATTAAAACAATATTAAAGAAAGCACAACTTTTTTTTTTTTTCCCCCCACTAAATCATCCTTTGAACATTAGGAATCTGTTCACAGGAATTAATTAGGTTATGCACATGCCAATTCAAATGTTCCAGNAGGCATTCTCTTATCATTACAATTAGTATTTCAAGGCCAAAAGTTCCCAACTTCGGATCTGGTTCACTCCTGGCATCATAGATGTCGCACTTTATACTAAGAGTTGGCACAGAAAGGGATCCCTTTTGCTATCATATTATTCCTTCTGAACATTTTGGATACAAATGGCAAACACTTAATTCACCATGACGTTAAAAATCTGTGACTAGGACAAAAAGAGGAGAGCATACTGGATGTGAAGCCTTTTTTCACCATTTTTTTTCTTATATCCTTTCTCAAAACATCTCTGTGAACTTAATTTTTTCACAACTAAAACTAGCATAGAGTGATACTTTTCTTCTTCGAGCATCTTATCCTGAATTAGGATTCTCCTTTCCTTTTGTTCACTGATCTTCACCAACAGTGGATTACAATAGATTTGTTGTGCTGAGTAATAACAAGGAATATGCATAGCTGACTTGATTTATGCAGACATGAAGAAGAAGATTGTTAACTTCTCCGTAACTTATTTTCCTTGTTGGTAAAATGTTTCTGGAGGAGTTCATTTGTTATCGTTTGTGCAATACTTTAAGATTTCTGGATGGCTAGAACTGCATAAATATACAAGGACTGTTCCAGAATTAATGCCTCCTGTTTTATTATGTTGGCCCACAGTGCCAGAGGCAGATGTTGTGGTATGACAGCAAAGGATGAACCTTCACAGCAATATCCCACTTTGTTTTGTTGGATATTCATGCAACAGATGGCAGAAGAGAGGCAGCCTGGCAAAATGGCATCTGTCATGGAAGTGCGGATGAAGCAAAGGTGTGGAACTGAATTTCTCCACGTGGAAAAAAATAGCACCCATTCACATTCATGGATGCTTGCTTATGGAGACCAAACAGTGGATGTGAGCACTGGGTGGTGCGTTTCAGCTGTGGTGACAGCGACAGTGGTCACCTCTGCTCTTGCAGATTTGTACAAGAGCAATATGCAGGCCCTTGCTCATTGCTGGCAAAAATGTACAATTAATGCTGGTGATGATGTTGAAAAATAGTGTTTTATAGATGAATATTTGCTCTATCAAACAGTGTTAATGTGCTCTTTATCTGTCGTAGTTTCCATGGAAATAAATAGGAGACTTACTTTCAGAGTTATCTATGAATGAATGATATGTATGTGTGTGTATGTATGCAGATGTCCTCTTTTGTCCTAAACAATGCTTATAAAAAAATTCCCTGTTTGGTGTAGATAATGAATTTTTCTCTACTGAAAACCATCCTTAACTCCTTTTTTTTTTTTTCTTTTTTTTTTCTTCTTCCTTTTTTTTTTAAATATCTTTTTAA